>JBDFRD010351269.1:0-10085 GCA_039654405.1 Bullina lineata | reverse complement strand
GAGGCGCTGTTCCTCTCTCGGTCATACTAGTTTTATTCCAAAGGAAAGACATGGTCAATACATTTGGAACTTGTCTGACCTGCAGTCCAGATAGAGTGTGAGACGTTCATGGGTAGAATTTTGAAATCTAAAAATTGTATCCGGACAGCGGCACTTGCCTACTCTTGTATGATTTTAGACTGTCAAGGGATCTTTAATGTGCGTGACGTACACACGGGATCTCCGATTTTATAGTTCATCTCCAATAGAGCTTGGCATTCAGACTCCGCATAACCCAGTTGGAGCCAGGGGTGAATAAAGATCAACAAGATGGCATAAAAAAATCCTGCCACTTACAGGGGTCGAACTTGGATCCATCTGCTCAGAAAGTGAACGCCTTACTGACTGAGCTATTCTCCCTTCAAACAGGGTCAACAACAAAAACAACAACAAGATAACAACAGGAACACCATCAACAACAACAACAACAACAACAGCAACATCAGCAATAACAACAACAAAACAACAACAACAAACAAGCACCAGCACCACATAAACCCCATCCATTGTTGTCGTAACCTCTGCGTCCATTACCATGAGAACAACAACATTTTTCTACGAGTAGACCACGACATCCAAACGAGGATTAAAGAATCTAGCAAAGCTTCTCACTCACAGTGTGATGCACGTAGCGATGTGAAGTATCAGTCACGTAATTCTAGATCAAAACACAGCAAACAAATAAACAGGAGACAGTGAAGTGTTCGTCACTTAATTCCAAAGGAAAGAAAAGAACAGAAAAGAAAAGGAGAATAAATATAACAGAGTCTGAATCTATCTGCGTCCTGCCTACAGGCTACACCGGACAAATTTCGGTTATGAAAATTAGCAAGTTCGTTTATAATTTTGACTTTCTGATGCAAGACGGAGAGATTTTTTCGATTACAGCTTTAGATTAAAGTTATTTTTTTCTTAATTCCATTCGGTCGAAACTAGTCACGTTACAACCATCGCCATTAGCCTTCACGAAAAGTTATGTAGCCTTTCCTATATTTAGGTTGCCAGACTAAGTTTCGAGATTAATACGGTATTTCACAAAATGTAAACAAGAAATCGCGCGGTGTGCAACCGACAGACAGACTCGCACACTCTTTTAATAAGTATATCTCTACATTACCAGCCACGTGAACATGATTCAACTTTCACTTAACAGTAGGACTAGATTTTTGTCTGAAGCTTTGTTTTTGAAAGAGAATGCCAAGAACGCTCCTTTTTACAAACAAAGCGGATCAGGTTAGCTAGTATAAAATAAATGAAAGAAACGACGAACTTTCAAATGTCTAAATTCTCATTACCCACTCGGAAAGGAAGGGTTTCAGAGGACAAATCTGTGGTCAAGGTTTCTGCGTGAGTAAGGTACTCGTACTCCTGTCTGCGGAAATCTAATTGTGGTATTATTTGATTATCTTCACCAGTAAATTTCCTTTTCTGTTGTTTTTCAGTCTTATACGCCTCGGGTTTTCCCCTCATCCGACTCAATTTCGAGTACTTTTTTATGTCTTACTTACATTCTTTTCTTCCGTCGAGTGAGTGTTTGTATGTTTATGTAGGTTTGCAAGAACAGCGCATGCGTATAAGGTAGCCTTAAGAACGCACGCTTTTGTTTTTGATGACGGAATACTCCTCCATTTATCCTTTATGTTAGCGTAGATGGCTAAGAGTAACATCTTATATGCCAAAAACAATTCCCATTTCTTTTTTCTTTGTTTCTATTATTTTGCTTCTCTGAATTTAAACAAGTCTGTATTCATTAACGTTTTACCCTGTCTTTTCATAACATTTCTATACGACTTTCAGACTTGGATTGACAAACATGATATAGAAGTGTAGCCCAAACGATACTACTACTATAACATTTCTATGCTATTATCTTCCAGTCTATTTGTCTATTTGCTTATTTGTATGCACTCAGTCGACTCACCCAATCCGCTATAAACCACTTGGCATCTGAGGCAATAACAGGACATTTCATTTGGGTCTGTCTATTGCTGCTGCTCTGAGGCAGTTTCCAAGGGCAATCCTTTGTCTTTAAACTCGCATTCCACCGTCCATGTCTTGGTCTCCTTGAGCCTCCATTGTTTTCTTCTTCCTCATGACGTCCAGCTTTCGATGAACTCATTCGATGAGTGAGTCGCCTGTCTTGCTGGAAGACGTGCCCCAGCCATCTCCATCTTGACGGCGTCATGTAAAGTTGTCATCCCTATTTGTTCGAAACAGTGTTTGACCACAAAATCTTGAGGATTGGTCGAAGGCATCTGCGTCCTGTCTAGGAGATGAAGTAAAAATAATCTGTTCCGCTTCATGCTACAGAAACCGGGATAAGCTCCGGCTCTATGGGCCTCATTGGCCTTGAAGGAACTTTACTTACATTTCATTAAATCAAAGTGATGGCAGGAATGCAAAGATCAATTTCACAGGCAACTGGGGAAGGGGAAGGTTTTGTGTGTGTGTGTGCGTGTGCGTGCGTGCCTTTGCACCACTGTAACTCTTTCCTCCACCACCGCCACCACCTTACCTGCCTGTTCTGAGCCTGTGTTTGAATGGTTATCTATCTCAGGTGTGTTTCATGCTCTTCAGTTCTTTATCTACTTTCTACTTGTTCTTTGGCTTTCCTCTCTTGAATCTACCTTTGGCGTCAAGTAAAGTGCAGTCTCTGTGATGTAACTTTGCTTTGTCATATACATGTATGGCATCACCAATCCTCATGATTATTGTTTCTGTGCTCTCTTACGTGCAATCAGGGAGCAGATGTTGGAGTTAGTATTATAATGTTTTGGGCCAGATGAATTAGAAAATTCTTTGAGGGTTCTCAGGCTTTCATGTCACACTTGGAATGGCGTATTAGTATGGACATAAATGATCTGAAAGTATAATATTACATTTAAATCCTTGTTTTTTGTTTTTTTTTGTTCTATGAAAACACTTTAATGCTAAGCATCCTTTCAATATAGAGAATTTTACGTTTTCTGAAATATGTGATGAATCATTATCCAAAATATTAATTTTGATTTAGTTATCTGTTATCGCAAACAAGTATTATCGTATTATTAAAATCTTAAATAAAACCACAACCTTTGAATTCGTATCTTAAGAATGCTTAAAGATTCACTTAATGTGTATCTATGATACTCATCCTATGCAGCGTTTAAAAGCAAAGATTTACTTAATAAAAAAATGGAGTGAATGAATAGATGTTAAATACCCTTTTCTGTGGTTTCATTCCATGACTTCTCAAATCCATTCCAAGTTTTTAAAAAATAATATTCTTTAATCTCCCATATTTTGTAAATTTACATGATATGCATTCTTCTGTTCTAAAAAATCCATTTTTTTTTCTTGTGAGCTAAGGATGCAAGCTGTGATATCAAAGATGGCTTGATAAGTTATGTCTGCACATAAAATCTCTCCCCCTGAAATAGCACACCCACATGCACATTCGTAACTTCTTCTTTTAATGTGTAAGGGGAGCAAGAAGTTTTTGCAAAAGCTATATCTATTGCCCGAAACTCGAAAACATGCATTGCTGTAACAAGTTGTGAAAACTGATCTCATTTATACATTATGATTTTATCAAAGGAAACTTTGAATTACCCCGCATGAAGAAAAAAACAAGTCTTTTGGTTTTGCACTACTTGTAAGATGAACAGAGAAATTGGAGACTGACATGTTTTAATTTGTTAATAAAAATTTGTTGCTTTGTGTCAATAATCATTCTCCTTTTAATTTTGTTCCAGCTTAGTAAATGAATTACAAATATATTGTACATGTATGACTGGTAAAAAAAAAAAAAAAAACCAAGTAAAAAAACTAAAAAGAAGAACAAATACACTTGACACTGTTTTACGGAGACAGCTTCGTGTTTTGCATTTGTGATGACTTGCAGAGCATTATTTCAGTTATGATATTTTAATGCATTGAGAACTTTTATTTAGCAATGGCGTTATATAAATTCAGCCTCCCTTTCTGAATACAGTTTCAAAAATAAAGCCAAATATATATATATATATATATATATATAATTATATATGTTTTCAACTTGGGATCAAACGAATATAGTTTTGCATGTGATGTGAAAAAAATGTGATGAAAAAAAAACTCACCTCAGCAATGTGTAAACAGTGGAAAGATTGATTATGTGCGCTGGCTTTCATGTCTTCTCATTGCCATAATTTTGAAAGAGAAGACGGACAGTTCCAGTGCAATTTTGTCTGATCACACCCTGATTTATTTGATAGATTACATTTACAACATTCTAATTTGCAATGTACATGAATCATGTGAGATGCATTGTTATTGTTGATTTGTAAGAATTTATTATTGTTTATCCTCTACCTTGTATCTTTCACATTATGAGTGTTTTCCATCTCTTATTGGTTCAAAGAATTGTTTTAAATGATACTTATTATTGTCTCTTTTCGTGGCTTTTATTACTATATATTTGAATGGTTGCAACAGGTCTCAACTGATTCATGTGTTGAAGATTTTTCTATTTTGTGGTTGCATAATTTGCATCTGGTTGTGGGATACAGGAGACAGCAAGGGTTTGTTTCAGTTCATGTTGTAGTTAGTTGGTTCTTTACATGATTTTTGTAATTATTTTTGTAGTGCTAGTCCATCCAGGAGGAATCAATTGATTTTCAGTGAAGTTTGAATTATTTGCAATACTTTCAAAGTGAATAAGAAGGAAATGTTGATTTCAAACAGTGGAGTAACTCCTTCATTTATATGAGTATCTCCACTAATTTCAAAAGAATGTACTTGATAATACCTTATTGTTATTGGTAACACCTTATCACCTGTCTCTATCCATTGGTACTTTGTGCTGTTAATTGCGCTGTATAGAAAGAAAATAATTGAAGCTACCGGTGATCAGAGAACAAAAATTGGTTGGAAATTTTGAGAAGGCTCCAGTCACTCTCATGCCCAGGTTTACTTCTACATGAACATTCATTATATTATTTGTGCTTGCAGTGATATCTCAAGTTATAACTTTTAGTTACGATGCAATAATGATGAAAGAACTATTGTCAATTATTCACGTCAGCTGACAATTGTTAGCGTTTTCTGGCAACTATAATTTGTTGCTTTATTTTATTTTGAAATTCCCACTTATACTTGAATGACTTCAGAAGAAATTCTTTTACATCTCTCTGGAATCAACAGCAATGTCTGGAAATCACAGAAAATATTTGCTTCTTATTGGGCCTCTTTACGCACAAGAATCTGAAGATGCTCTGGGAAAATAGCAATGTTATTTAATGATTTATGTAAGGTATGTCCTATTCTAAGTCAGTTTAGTAGGCTGAAGTGACTAACACCAGGCTAATTTGAAGCATTCGGTTCTAATCTAATTGATTGTGAGTGATTTGTGAACTCTATCACGGCACACTGTTTTGCATTTTACTTTACATTTGATCACTGGTAGGGCATTCTATAACTATCTTTGATGTAGAGATGACATGAGTTTAATCATTATTAAGACTGTTTATATCTTGAGTTGGAATTTTTCATACAACCAAAAGCGAAAACAAGAGTTTATGGGGGTTTTTTTTTTAACATATTCTTATTTTTAAATCAATGCGAACTGAGTTTACCCTTTTTTTCTCTCATGTAAAGAAAATTAACAGAGTAAAAATCTTTGTCAAAGAAAGAAACTGCTTTACTTCAAGTTGCAACCATTCTGGAAGACTCTCTATCTGTATTATTAAACGAAAATAACTCATTGAACGCTGTGTAACTGGAACGTTTAAAGCGTCTTATTATTAAATCCTGGTCTGGTGGTTTTTGAATAAATGGAACCTATAAGTTTAATCTGCTGTTGGCCATTTCACTGTTCTTAAAGTAGTCAGTGTGAAGTGTATACACTGTTTTACTTATCAGTGCTTATGCTTGGATTCTTCTCATGGAGATTAAGCCAGGCTGGTTATCTCATGTTACTTCCTTTCTCACAACGATCTGATCAAGACTGGTGACTGATTGGTTGGTTTGTTGTGTCTTTTCTTGTCTTTCAGGAAATGAATATTAATGTAGAGAATCTTCTTGTTTTAATCTCCTTTTTCCAGGGCTTATCTTGAACCGACTGATTTTAAGAATTGAAAATTGTTCATTACAACAGGAGCAGTGGGCAAATGAATAAAATATATTTTAAAAATACTGCTGGCATCAAGAAGGATCTAATTATCCTTTCAATGAGTTCTTTGTGTGCATGAGGACAATGTAGTTATTTATGTACATTATTTACTTGTTTTAATTTGTGAAAGTGAACCGCCTACAAACGAAATATGTGTAACGGACGCACAAATGAGACACAGCTCCGTGGGATTTGCATCTTAGATCAACATCCAAGCATTCAAAACTTTAGGAAAGATTATCCCCTTATGCCCGATACCCCACTTTTCTCAATTCACCTGTGGCTTCAGTCAGTTTTTCGTCTGTAGGTGAGCAGTCATGTCCATTCTTATTATGATAAGAATACCTTGCACGAGATTCACTCAGCGTGGCTTAGTGGCATCATAGCCAAATTCATGCCAGTCTCGGCCGTGTATCTTTTTATTCCGTAACAGACTGACGTCTTACTCACATTCATAGTGCCGCCATTATTCCGTAACAGACTGACGTCTTACTCACATTCATAGTGCCGCTCTTTTCATTTTCATCAACACGGAGGATTAAAACAAAAAATCATAACATTTCACAATAACTGTGATTTGTCGTCCAAGCCGAGGTCGGATGTACAGACAGTGAATTAAAGATTTAAATACATAATTTAATTGTTTGTCTATTAAAGCTTCTCATGAAATGCAGGAAATACAATGTCACTATAGTATTATCACACAAATCATCCAAAGCAACCGCATCAATCATTCAGCATATATAAAGTTTCCGAATCAAAAGCAAATGCAATGGTTATGACGATGTTTTGACGCGTCATATTGGAAGTAGAAAAAAGCGTTATAATAATAATAATAATAATAATAATTATTATTATTATTATTATTATTATCATCATCATCATCATTGTTTTGATAATTTGCCAAACAATAGGCCTACTTAGAATCCCTATTCTGAGCACACACACACACACAAATAATTATAAATGTGGTGAGTGGCCAAATTGTTAGAGTGTAGGACTCCCAATTAAAGGGTATTGAGTTCGACTCCAAGTGTCAACCATGGCGTGTCCTTAGGAAAGATAGTTTTCATCCTTTATTTTTTTTTCCTCTTCACCTAGGTGCGAATTTGGGGTACATGTACCAGCAACATTTGCTGGGGAAGTAAACCTACAACAGACCAGCGCCCTGTTTACGAGATGATGAAAAAATAATAATTGCCTTTCCATGCTACAGAAACCAGGAAAAGCTCTGGTGCCGTGGGCCTTATTTGAAGGAACGTTACTACTGCTACTACTGTTAAACTATAATATTCATAATTGATGTACTTACTCAGTACAATCCCTTTATGACTTATTTTGCTATCCGAATGTTTGGAATGAAGAACATGATGAATAAGGAGTGAGATGAAGAAATACAGGAAATCAAAGGTACACAGGTAAAAATACGATAAATATATCTGTATACTTGCAGGCAAAGAAGGTGCACACCTTAGTTGACACAGCTAAAGACGTATCGACAATTCCTGTCTTCAAAAGGAAAAAAAAACCCACAAAAATTAGATGCAAATTAAAAGACAAATTAAAAGATGAAGAAAATTAGGCATAAGTGAAAGAAGGATGACGAATCAGGGAAATAAGACAAGGTAAAAGAGGAAGAATTATGTCTAATAAAAAGAAAAAAAAATAAGACAAAAGAGGAGAAGGATAGGAAGTTAAAAGCAAAACAAAAATGGAAAATGAAAACCAAAAAATGGAATAATAAAAGAAGTTAAACATTGCCATACCACCACCACCATCATCCACAACATCATCATCATCATCAAACTTTTTCTTTATTGATTCCCTTGTAGTCAGTGAGCATGAAAGGCAGTTTGTACATGAATATAAACCTAACATCAATCATGGAATACGTTCATGATGTAAGATTTGCAAAAAAAGATTTGGGGCAATAGTGGGAGGGCAAGAAAACGTTATTTCATATGTTATAATACATCAAGAAACGAATTTATTACTCATTGATATTAAATTTTGCTTATTTGACTGCTTTTGTTCTTAAGATTTAGGCACAACAATGTAATGTGAAAAGTAGGAACAATGAGCCACAACATCTAATTAAAAAAATCATATCTTAAAAATGTAATTAAGATAACGCAATAATGAAAAAAACCCATCATAATAAGGTCCTTACATGTTACCACTTTTGTTTGGTTTCTATTTTCAGTTTAAACTACGAGGGACTTTTATTGAATAAGTGCAATTTTAAACCTCTCTTGCGCGTTTATTGAAAGCACCTTCAATACATTCATTTGTGAATAGGAACAGACCTTGTCTATACATCTGACCCAGTCTTTCGTATTCCAGCAGACAATTTCTAAGGTCATCTTTTCAACTTCGACGCCAGTCATTATTTTTGGGTCTTTTTGAGTGAGGGAAAACGGCAATAGTAATTGAAAATGATTCCTCTTGTGCAATACGGCAATTCATTAGGTTTTTAAATGCAACAAACTTCAAACTTAGAGAAATGCTAACACCAGAACACAAACAACGGCGGGTAGAACATGCAGACCAATTTTTAAACCAATATCATGAGCAAGCAAGTGACACTACTGTGACAGGTGACTAAATATAGCTGTGCCACGACAGGCCCAAGAGTAAACAACAGTCGATGCAATGGAAGCATCCTTCTTCTCCAACGTTGAAGATGTTCTCTCGCTCCCACATCACGAGGAAAATAATGTGTACTGTTTTATGGGACAATTTTTGTAGACTTATTGCCTCCAGGAAAGACAATCAATTCTGGTGTATATTGTCAGACATTAAAGAAACTTAAACGTGCTATTCAGAACAAATGACGAGGGATGTTAAGCAGTGGTGTTCGTTTGCTTCATGACCACGCTAGACCAAACATCGCCAGTAAATCCAAAGCTGTTATCCAATCTTTCAAACGGGAGCAGATTGAACATCTTCCAAATAGTCCAGACCTTGCACCACGTGATTTGTTTCTAAAACTTCAGACACTCCTGACTGGAAAACAGTTCGTTTCTGATGACGAGTTAAAAGACGAGACGCTCAGTTTTATCGCACATTTGGCGGGAACATTCTTCGGCGAGGGTACCAGGTATTTCATAACTGGAATCTGGATACCCAAAGTGCTTGTATTTGGATGGGGATAACATTGAAACATAGATTAACATTTATACTTTATGAATACTGATATGCAAAAATATTTTTGATGCGATTAAAGGTTTTTCAGAAATTCAAAAATCGTACTTAATAAATGAACGTCCCTCGTATCAACTTTGAATCTTTCACTGAAATGCCCGAAAAGAAGTCAAAACGGAAGCAAGATTGAAAAATACTTTTGCCTTCAAAAGGTTAAATAAAACATACAATTTCAGCTCGAAAAAATGGGTAGAAATTCTAAGGAAAAATAAACTGAGCGTTGTCAAAAATATTGATTAGAAAGCTTCGTTGTAAGATAACAATGAAGAAGAATAAAGCAAGTCTCGACAACTCATATCGAAAGCATACAGTGAGTCAAGGGATCTGTACTAAATCACAAACTGTTTCAGGACGTGGCGTCATGGTTACAACAGAAGAAAACTGGTGACATATTTACCTTTATTTTCCATATTTCATTGACATATCACCTAAACAATAATTTGCCCATTTTGTTTTCAACACATCAAAGAGTTCACGTCAGGGATACATGAATCAGTACAGACCTGGTTATTATCAATTTTAAGGAATAGAAAACGTCATTGTAATTGAACACTACGCATCAGTGTGTTTTCATTGTTAAAGTAGATCTAATATACATGTACTGAAACTGCTCCTGCCATTGGTACTACAACAATTACTACTACTACCACTACTACTACTACTACTACTACTACTACTACTACTACTACTACTACTACTACTACTACTACTA
>JBDFRD010351158.1:0-10087 GCA_039654405.1 Bullina lineata | reverse complement strand
ATACATACATACATACATACATACATACATACATACATACATACATACATACATACATACATACATACATAGACAGACAGACAGATAGATAGATAGATAGATAGATATTGTATTATTGTGAGAAGGAAAACGAAAAAGAAAGGAATATAGAGAATAGTACGTTAGTGCTTACGACACTTCTGCACTGATTTAATCAATGTACAAGTCTTCCTTCACGTCAGTTTCTCTGTTTGCCTTTTTCTGCTTAAGTTTCTGTTGTTTTTTTCTTGCAAATGTTCCCCTCTCTTTCTCTCTCTCTCCTCTTTTTCTCTCTCTCTCTCCTTCTCTCTCTATGTCTGCCTCTTTCCAAATAAATTAATTCATCAATAGCTTACTTTTTAATATTACAGGTGAATACTGTGAAAGAATGAACTCTCGAGTCTGTAATGGAAAATGGAGGAAAATTCTTTCTTTCAACAAGACAAGTTCTAAGACAGAAATTCACAATGCAACTTTACTGGCCGCCGGACTTTTCCCCCCTGCCAAAGTCAAGGTCAGACACGAGGTTTCCGCCTCCTGGAAATTTAATGAGGTTATGCAATATTACGACAGAAATAAAACTTTCATTTTGAACATTCACCTGTTAAAAAAGTCCATGGATTCATACGGAACACCGGCAAGTAGAACAATTATTCGGTATGATACCAGAAGTGGAGAACATCTGTCAGTAACTTTCAGTGGGAGACTAGAGGGCGTTAACATGACAGGTTTAGAAGCACAAGACTTTGAAATCTGGGCTTTAGAAGAATTTCCGTTCACCGACACTGTCGACTTCAGCCCGTATAAATTGCAAACATTAAAAGACAGCCTGGAATCTGGCAAGACCATATTCAGGACAAACAGCGTACATGTTTTGGAAAACGATATTATCAGGTCCAACATACTACGACAAATGGTAATCTTAAAAAAAACGTATCAAAATGTGTACTGGTTTATGAGAAAAGAAAGCTTCAGCTTAACATCTTTCACAAGACCACTTCTGAGTTTCAACGGTACGGTGGTCTTCTTCACCAACAAGAAACCCGAAGGTTCCACTAAAGTGCGCATGAATCCTTGTTGGTTTGCACTCCAAAAGTCGGCCCAAAAGATCATCAAGTTGAGAAAACTGAGCTCCTACCTCAACACTGGGAAAGAAGTTCGAGTGCGAGTGGACCGGACATATTCTGATGTCCACGAAGTCATTCGAGAGGGAGAAGAAATGTATGCAATCTTGGCTCCAATGACGTCATATCCGGGTGTCAAACCTTTCGACAAAAAGACACGCGGTGTGCGCTCAATGGTCAGTGCCGGAGGAGAGCAGAGGAAATGCGTGCACGTCTTTGAGTCTGAAACAATTATCGGCATGTCGAGGAAAACAGATGTCAAGGTGGACTGGTTTGTTGATTCCAGGAACTGGAAGGAGGTGTACTCCGTATTCACCAACGCAACGTGAGGATTATGTCTTCTCTTTAGTATAGGTTGTCCTTAATCTTACAATAAGGTCCATACTGCAACTTCTACTAACACTGTCTATAACATCACAACTACAGCAACAACTACTAAAACAACTACTACTGCTGCTGCTGCTGCTACTACTACAACAACAACAGCTACTACTACTGCTACCATTTCTACTCCTACAACAAAAACAACTACTTTTACTTCTGCCACTGCCGTTGCCACTACTACTACTACTACTTTTTTTCTTTTACTGCTGTTGCTGCTGGTACTAATTAAAAATAAAGTTACCTCATGCCTTATTCGACTCATTGTGGTGTGGCTCACACAAGCCAAACACTGTAAACGATTGGTCATCGTGCTTCACTGGATAATTCTTAACATTTTTAATTTATGCTTTTAAATTCTCCACGATGACTAGAACAAATAAACCCCAGTCGTGGGTTTATAATTTTTTTCAGAAACGCCTGCATACATATATTTGTCCTTATCTCTTTTCACATCACACACTCATAAAAAGTAAATTAAACAGGCATATAAATTACTTACTTTTTCGTTTCAAAAGCGTGGCCAAAGGCAAACTACAGAAGCTACGGGATGCTGTGAATGAAGCTAAGACTGTCCGGCTGAGGCTGACCTGGGTCCACAAGTCAAGAGTGAGGTATATGGCTACAACGTCCACAAGCGTCTCAGATACTGGAAAGGTAAACTCTATTCTAAGCTTGAAACGTGTTCTTATGCATAAGTGTGCCAATTCTTTAGTGTGGGTCTATTCAAAGCAAGATGCTTCTTAAAGTAAATCTTCCAATTTCATAGTCACATATTTGAGTTCAGAAAGAAGTATGCAAGTGCAAATAATGCACAATACATGTAGTTCAGAATAAAGTACCTTGGATATGAGCAGTATCAGTAGTAAAAGCAGTAGCAGTAATAGCAGAACACTTTCTGGAAAGATTATTAACCTCAGTCGTGGAAAAGAACAGAAAGAAAATCTCAGCAAAGAGGAACAGAGAGACAGATGGGCTGAGCAAGTGATGCAAACACTCAAGAGACCTGCACCACCAGCCTCGCCAGACATCCCACAATAAACAAAGCTATTTGGTATCAGCACAACCCCCCCAACCAGGACAGAGATCACCAAAGCTATCAAGTCCTTTGAGTCGAGGAAGGGAGCGGATTCTGGTGGAACATCACCTGAAGCACCCAAGGCAGACATCTATCCTTGAACTGAAATGCTACAGCCGCTCCTACAATTGATTTGGGAGCAAGAGATAATGCCCTAAGACTGGAAGAAAGGCCACCATGTGAAGCTGCCAAAGAAAGGGGACCTGTCATCCTGTTATAACTGGAGGGGAACCACGCTTCTATCTATCCTTGTGAAAGATTTGACGAGAATCCTGCGAGAGAGACTGAAGGCCGCCCCTCAACAAGACACTTCAGGACGAACAAGCAGGCTTTCGCCAAGATAGCTCATGCAGGTGCCACATTGCGGTATTGCGGATCATTATCAAGCAGGCCCTGGAGTGGAAGACCCCCCTCCTCCGTACACAATCTCTGTCCACCTTCAGAAAGCTTTTCAAAGACCTCATCTGGAGACTGATGTACTGTAACCACCTTCCACCAAAGTTTGTAGCAATCATCCAACATCTGTATAAAGATGTCACCTGTCAAATTATCCATGACGGGACGTTGTCGAAGCCATTCTTTTTTCAAACAAACGTTCGTCAGGGTTGTTTACTCTCGCCGACAATCTTCCTGATGGTGATGGTCATGGGACAGGTATCCAGTGGACATTCATCAAGGAGGTGGAGGACCTGGATTTCGCATATGTCATCAGCCTTCTCCCCCACAAGCGACAAGATACACAGGAGAAGGTATGTTTCAGTAGAAGCGGAGACATTGGGCTCCATATCAACATCAGTAAAACAGATGGTGAACAACTAACAGAAAGACCCAGTGCGACTCCACAAACAAGACGTCTAAGAAGTTGACAATTTTGTTTAACCTGGGCAGTGTTGTCAATAAAATGGGAGGACAGGCGAAGCCATCAAGAGCTGAATCAACAAAGCAAGACATGCCATCAACACTCTTCGACAAATCTGGAGATCAACAGCCCTCTCACTCAAAAAAAAATCCGGATACTCAACACCAACGTGAAGTCTGTCCCACTATACGTTTCAGGACTGGACACATCCCAGTTGAAATGAGATAAAGAAATGGAAAAGGGGATGGATCGGCCACGCGCTATCATACGTCACCAGGCAGGCTCTGGACTGGAATCGACAAGGGAAGAGGAAAGTGGATCGAGCAAAACAGACTTAGCGTAGGAGTATCGACGCTGAAGCCAAGGCTGCCAGAATGACGTGGGCCGAGATAAAGAGGACTTGCCATAACCGCGTGCGTTTGAGAAGTGTTGTTTCCGCTCTGTGTCTCATGTCAAGTCCAAATGAAGTGCTCAAGTCCACAATGACGGAGTCCACTCCAGCGTGAGGTATCAAAGATCCAAAGGAGGCACCTAAATCCAGACTAACGCAACCAATAAGAACAAGACCAAATACACGATGTAACTAGCCCAAGTTAATCAAGCCCATACTGACATGACCACATCATAGTGCAGTAACCAAGCTCAAGCTGACATAATTACGCTTGTCGTGACATAACCACATTGTGTCGTACTGAGGCCACCAAAGCTTTAGTGACATTGCCAAGCTCAAAGGGACGTAATCAAGGCCATAATGATGTAACCTGGTTCACATGAACGATTATTCACGGAAACAATTCCCGAGACACATGTTCAAGTATAGAATGGGCTTTCTAAATCCAGAGAGTTACAATTACAATGCCATGTCAGCCATTTAACAGACAGTTTTTAATGGAGAAAGATGTGTCATTTTCTTTTTCCGTTTTCATGGTATCGAACCGGAAAAGGGCAGATAATAGTATTTGACTTCTATGACCTTTTACAATCTAAGAACCGACATTGAAGCTATCTTGCTGATCTGTTTTGCTGTACAGGTGAGCACTGAATCTTTGACAACCTGGAAGTTGGTGTACACCTACAGCCCAACACTGACCCTCGATCCTCGATGTGACCAGGAGATGCTTCTCGTCAACTCCGAAGGACGAATAGAGGTTGCTCGCTTCAACGTCTTTACTCCTGGTGTGTCGGAGGTTCTGACGGAGGAAATTCTCATTTCGTGGTTTATAAATTGAACACGTTGTTTGACGTGCATTCATGGTATTGGCTTGTTTTCGGTGTACTATCTACCATGTTTGTCTACTATCTACAACGATACAATAATGATTGTTAAAACATTAATGTTAAAACGTAATTCTTAAAGGAGACAAGATGTATTTATAATTGTTTTCTACATTAAGTACTTTCATCGATATCACTTATTCAAGGCCAGTATCTAAAGATATTCTTTTTCTTGTATCATAAACTTATTCAAGTTGTGTTGTAAACTGATTTGACATTTTTTCGAAACATACTACGATCTCCTTCTTTTGTTCTTATAGATTGATGCTTGATCATACGGATACATTTTTGTGCTTAAAAATATTATTACTCTATTATGCTTGAAGTCTTACATGAGATATGCTTGTTTTTTTAATTTGTTGTTGTTGATGTTGTTGTTATTCTTTCTTTGTTTAGGGCGAAACATTTATGTATCAATAATGAATATACACATCTTTGATATTTTTTTAAATTTCTTTTGATGTTACTGCTGTTAGTGTGATTATTGTCCACAATATGTTGTCTTGAATGAAACAATTTTGACCCTTTTCTGGTTTTTATATTAACTTAATTAAACTTTCTATATCGTTAGCGTTAATCCTGCCTCAAACATTGATAATTCTCACAACGTTACCCCTCACATATATACAGGGTGTATAAAATATCTACAAGAAGAAATAAACTGGAAATATTACACCTGCCATTTCATTATGTCTTAATAAATCTCGCCTTTCAATTCTAAATCAACATTTATTTCCACGAGACACGATAGCAGCTTCTAAGCCAGTTCTTGATCTAGATGATAATTGTATGAACAAGAGGCAACATGATTCCATATTCAGAACACAAAATGGACACTAGGTTCAAAGAGTAAAATAAAAGTCAAATATCATATAAACAATGTGAAAATTGAAGGTGATGGAATCAGATTGAAGATTTTCTTGTATATTTAATTCAATCGTTGATATGAGTAGACAGATTCTCGTAGTGTGAAAGGTTGCTCTTTGGGTCAAAGGAGAAAGCCATCTGGAGACTGCACACATAAATGACTTCTTTTCTTTGAAATGAGAATGCAACATCTATTATATATTTGGCAACTTTTTTTGCTTGCGTAACTTTTCCGGACAAACCGCAGAGGCAATGCATTTCAAATTTGGCAAGACGGTACAAAAAGATTGAACGGTCATCTTGACGGTCTTCGATTTTTGCGGTTTTGAAACGCTGAATTAAAAAAAGAGGATTTGACAAATGTTCCGATCCTTCTACCGCGTTTGCTCTCGACATGGTCGGAAACGAAACAAAGTTTTTAACCGGAAACTTGCGTGTGACGTCACGTAAATCTACTTACTCTTGCCTTTCCGGAGACACGGGTAAATTTATAACACTTTTAAACACTACGATTTCTGGGTTTTCCTCTTCGCCTAAAACGCCCCCGATTTGACGTCACGTGTTTTGCCTTTATAAGAGTTTGCATGTAGTAGTTACTTTGCAAATTCCTCCGATGGCTCCAAACAGAACATAATTGAAAGTAAGTGAAACATTCAGTCAGTGTCAAGATGGCTTCGAAAGATCAAAGTCAAGTTCCCGATACAATATGTACTGGGTTAGAGTTAGACGCACTAGACTTCCTAAAGGAAAAAAAAAGGGAAGAAAAGACATGACGTCATGTCGGATGCGTTTTAGAGAGAAACCCATAAATGGTAGTGTTTTAGGGGCTGGTAGCGTCTCCGAGTGTTACAAATTTGCTTACTCTTGCTTTTCCAGAGACGCGGTTGAAGTGTGGAGAGATTTTCTGATTATTCTTGGCGTATGATGGATTTGTTGTTGTTGTTGTTGTTGTAAATTCTAGACGGATTTTTTTCTGGATTTTGTTGTTGCAGATTCTAGAATATATACGGAATTTTTTTATTGTTGTAAGCTTATATTGATGTGGATTCTCTCTAGGGAGAAAAAAAGGGGTGGGGAGATATGCTTAATTTTGGAGCACAGAAGGACATCCTGGGCGAAGCCGGGTACCCAACCAGTATCTAATATTAAAGGACAATTGAGTGAGAAGGACGTTGCGTCGTGTGAAATAAAGAAACTGAAGAGCCAGTGCATACCACAGATAACAAAAACGACGAACTGGAAATGTAGGCTTTGGGCCGTTTCTTTCTCTACCGAAATTGCCGACCGAATTTACACACGCGTCTCCATACTGTAAATACTGTCGCATCGCAATAGCAACGTGGCACATACAATATTCATTCATTAATTGTACTATGAATATATTACATGTATATTATATTGAAATTTATGACAAAGTAATATTCTCTATTACAATGGGAGTTTTAATTTCACGACCTTCAGTAGAACTTTTGGAACGGTCTGAGAAGCCAAAGAAAAATTGGTCTTTTTTCTTAAAATCTTGGAATGTTTTCATTGAAATAACTAGAATCTATAAATTCAGACCGGTAACTTTGATATAAAAATTTCTTTAAAACAGCAGTCTTTAAAATTAGGTTTCACACAATTTTCACTATTTTTTTAGACAATAACTTTGACTTTTCCAGTTTTTATTACTTTTTTTCCAGAACTATTGTAATAAGAGCCTTAACCATTTCTCATTCTGTAAAACAGCAATATTGTGTGAATCCTAACTGAACACTGTCTCACCATTATATTTCAGCAGTAATGGTATATGTTACAAAAGAAAATAAATCTGGATCAGCTAGATTGGCCGTGTGGCTAAAGTACTTTAAAAGGGTAGATTGGCCATGCAAATTAATTACATTTTTTTTTTTGAAAAAACCCTTGCAAGTTTGTTCAGTGTTCAATTACTGACAACATTGGAGATCGAATCCAACACGTAAGCATAATCACATACTCTGGCAAATGTTAATTTATTTACACTTCCTTTCTCAATTTAATAACGAGTTGTAGTTAAATAACTACTTTCTTTGTCTGTTTGTCAAATCTCTTTAAATAGCATTCACACAGTAGAAATACCAGCTCTGAGCTCGTGAACAACTGTGAGGACTGGAATATGACCCTGTTTTACTAGAAATGCTGCGTGAACACATGAACGTGCATTCTCTTTGTTAAATAGACAAGATCGCTTCCTTTAATCGTTCACTACCGTTTCATACTTACCACAAGCACTGAGAATGACAATATCAGGTTTCTCTGTTCTAAAGTAGGTCATTCATCCAAGTTCTTGTGGCTCAAAAACATATGACCGGTTTCGACCAATCAGATCGAAAATGGTCGATCTACCCTCTTTGGAGGATTTTGAGCACATGGCCACAATACTAAGTCCGAAAACAAAATTGGTTATGTGCAATTCGTTTTATTTTTCAAATACTGTTACTTTTTTATTGTCCAATTTGCAATTTTTGTGTGTATTTTTTAATGTTTAATCATTCAATTCTCTTTCTTAAGGTTGTATCCAAGTATAAAGATAATATAGGTAGGTCCAGTTCTGAATTTTACATTCTTTTTTTTCCATTTTCAGAATAGTTTTGGTGCTATTGGAAATATTAGATCTACTTGTTATAAAAACGCATAACTAATATATATTGTATGAATGTTTTCAATTACACCTTTTTTTTTTACTGGGGGGCGGGGGGCTTAATTTGATTTGATCTGTTACAATCCTGGACTGTTCTTTGTTCTTATATTACATCTTCATGTTCGCCCTTTTATTTAGCAACACCAAACCAAAACTGCAAACTCTATTTCCTTCAAAATAAATACTATAAGTAGATAAAAATAGAGAAAAATTGCATAAATTTCAATACTCTTCCTTCGCTACTCAGGTTCTTGGTGGATGGTGTTTTAAAAAATTAGTACGCAAAATTGGGGAGGACCAGGGAAATTTACATATAGAAAAATGAAAAGTTAAACCTACTTACCATTGTGTATGCCAGTTTCATTCTCTACATAGTTAATAAAAGCCAAAAGTTCGAAAAGAAACCCGAAAAAATTCACTAAATAAATTTAATCGTAGCAACCACCTGGCACATGCACAACGAGATAGCCTTTATTCTGATTGGCTGCCAAGGTTCAATCATGTCCGCTAAAAAACAAGCCTATATAATTGTTGAAAAGAGTACCTATTTTAGTTGTGTCTCTTAGCATTGATTTGTGACGTTAAATTTGTCTGGCCGATTAAGACCCAATTTAGCACTGCTGTTTTATGTGATAAAAGGGTAACATGTAAATTGTGATATCATACCCTTTATATGAACGTCAATCCAGTCAGTGATTGAAATGGGAAATTAAATTAGAATTAAACAGAGCTATCACTGCTAGATATATAAACATACAATATACCATGTGCTTTTTCAGATTACAAATTTAACCTACTGCTATGGATTTCTTTAATTTCTTGCAATCATTAAAAGAATAAAGTTATTCACTGTATTTTTCAAATTATTGCTTTACTTCTAGTCTACATTCTTCTCTTTATGCCCCCTGTTTCTTTTCTGAGTTTTGATGTTGTGAGTACATTGTCTTGTCATCTTATTTTCAACACTTCTTTTTCTTCCTCATACTCCTAAGCCTATAATCAATTGGATATCAAATCTCACGATGGAAAAATTGTTTGAATTTTATTTTTATAAGCCAAGTCCAACGTGCTTACACTCAAAATTAGAAGAAGAAAAAATCCCCAAAAACGAATTAAAAATACTAGTATCAAGAAAGAAAGGGATAACCAACAACGTTTGACAAGAATGTGAGGTAGTCAAATACAAGTTCATAAAACACAAAAAGTGGGAGACTTGGAAATGCGAAGTCTGAACGCAAGGCTCTGTTGAGGATGAAGTATAAAATTGGAGGTCCTGTGCTTACTTTACGCATGTTAGATTTCCCATGTACGTCTAAAATATAATGTAATGCCGCATTTCGGGCAAAATGTCTCAACTACAACTACCCCTAATAGCTGTATCACTCTGTGACAATAATAGACAGAACTAATGTAAAGGGAATGCAGGTGTCTACTAAGTGGGTACGTCATGAAAATGATACCAACGGCTACACACAAAATAGTCCGGTATTGCAGGTAGTAAACATCTCTAACCAGTCCTTCCTTCAAGTTAGAACCGGTGGAGCGAAGGAGAAAAACAAGAACAATAAAAGAGTAGATCTAGTTTTAGAGGAGATGGAAGGAGAAGAGAGTCCAGACATAAGATCAAAATTAGACAAGACGACAGACAGACTGGCAGACAGATTGACAGATAGACACGGGGATAGATAAATAAATAGGTTGATAGATAGATAAATAGATAGACAGATTGATAGATAGATAGATAGGTAGATAGATGGATGGATGGATGGATGGATGGATGGATGGATGGATGGATGGATGGATGGATGGATGGATGGATGGAT
>JBDFRD010351047.1:0-10089 GCA_039654405.1 Bullina lineata | reverse complement strand
CTACATGTACTGGTTCAGTCATAGAATGTAGTGTACAAGTGTATGACTTGCTTCTGGTCCAGTCATAGAATTTAGTGTACAAGTGTGTGACTTACCTCTGATTCAGTCATAGAATGTAGTGTACAAGTGTATGACTTACTACATGTACTGGTTCAGTCATAGAATGTAGTGTACAAGTGTATGACTTACTTCTGGTCCAGTCATAGAATGTTGTGTACAAGAGTGACTTGCTGGAGGTAAATTGATGGCATTCTCTTTCATAGATACTTTAAGGAGATTTGTGAAAGATATTCACAGGGTAGTCTATATGAAACATTTATATTCAAAGTTTATAAAATGTATGCCAGTACATAATGTAACGTTTTCCCATGGCGACTTGAGATTCACCTGTTGGAAGATTTGCCAAAAGATTTGAGTCAGCAGGCTTGAGTGCGCCATTGAACTCTGTAGCAAAGTATGGGAGAGTTGCAGAAAGTCAGCCAAGTCCATTTTGCCATTATAAGATGAAAAAGTCATTTGTTTGTTTTATTTTTATACTTGTTTGTTTGTCTTTTTGAAGTGATGTTTTTCCACTAAAATCGTCCCAAACATTTTTACAACAATCGCACAAAGCTTTTAAATGATATATTGCTACTCAAGTGATATCTTTATATATGAAAAATATTTATATATGTACTTCAAATGATCTGAAATCATCGTTTAACTTTTTTGTGTTTAATTCTGGTAGCCTATTTTGTTTGAAGGTGGGTTTTTATTATTGTTGAGTGAATTGTGTTGATCTTGTGATAGATCTAGATCTAATTACATTGTGCAGCCACTGAGTAGCTTATCTGTGAATGTATATATACATGTATGTATGTATATATTATATATCCACTGACCAGCCTTGGTGTGAATGTATATTATATTTTATATCCACCGAGTAGCTTATCAGTGAATGTATTATATATATCTCCACTGGCTAGCCTATCTGTGAATGTATTATATCATGTATCGTCAACAAGACAATTCCTGCTGCTGACTGTAATATGCTCATGGATTAGATTTTGTTATTATTGAAAAGAAAATCAGATTGAATTATATATATTTATAAATCCATATTTCCTTTTCTTGTTGTTTTTATTTTTGCTGTGAAAGCCAGGAACTAACAGGGCCCTCAGCCCACCTGTGCATGAAAGCCACTGAGAAGATACTGCTATTTGACTGACACACGTAGATGACACAGAAGATACCGCTATTTGACTGATACACGTAGACCACACATCAAAGCCACTGAGAAGATACCGCTATTTGACTGATACACATAGACCACACATCAAAACCACTGAGAAGATACCAGTATTTGACTGACACACGTAGACGACACAGAAGATACCGGTATTTGACTGACACACGTAGACCACACATCAAAACCACTGAGAAGATACCGGTATTTGACTGGCACAAACAGAAGACACATTTTCAATTCATTGATTCAGATATCAGACTTTAGTTATGTTGAAAATAGGTCACACAAACTATTTTCAAAGATTGTAGTTTGGCAAATGATTTTAATCCATAACTTTATTTCATTCATTTTAGGTAGCCTAAACGGAAAACAAGAAGGCCATCCATGAATTGGCTGGAAGAGTAAGAGTAAGCTTTTTGCTTTAATCGATCATTTTATCTCAAATTTTCTGTGTACATGCATCACCTTATCTCCATATAAACCAATGAGAATACATAATAATATATATATATGTCTACGAGGGCCGCATGGGCTGGGGCTTACATTGAAAATCTTGTACCATCAAGCCTTCAGCAATCGTACGTAAAGTTTGTGTTAACTGAGAAAGCTTAGGATTTTCTGCTTTGTAAGTGGAGGCACGCCAGGCACGCGTGTTTTGAATTGAATTGATGGTTAGGGTTAACAAGCATTCATTTTTGTTCAAAGGTGAGAAAAAAAACAATGAGATGCGAGCCGAAACTTTCTGGAGCAAAGAACGCTAATTTAATGAACAGCTGAATTAGTGCCAAAGGTGTTGTAATTAATTTGCTTATGGCGACACAACTGATGGAGATCTATGTTCAGCATTAATTTGCTTATGGTGAGACAACTGATGGAGATCTATGTTCAGAATTAATTTCCTTATGGTGACACAACTGATGGAGATCTAGGATTAATTCACGAACTTTCACTGCAACAAACTGATCTGATCACTAGTGTACTGATTGTTGGAGATCCATCTGAAGGCCAATAAGATCATCACCACTTTTTCCGTGTTTTGCTCTGGTCTATTTCTATTTCCGTTCATAGTATAAAGCATTATGAGTTGCTTCAGTATTTCATGTAAAGAAAGCAACACATCAGCGATCAAAGCAAATAAAGAATAGATCAATAAATAAAGTTTGAAGTAGATAGACCGTCTGGCTCTGTTCACCAGTGTTCAGTGCCTTTCACTCGAATCATCTTGTTGACACTAGTGATAAGTCGTGCATGTCTGTGCGCAGTAGAAGTGTTGTTCACTGAAAGCAGGATCTCAAGTTTCACTCCTGGAAGGTGCAATGCATTTTTCACTGTTGTAAGAAAGGAGAACTTTGCCACAAACGACAAAATAACAAAGAGTTTGTCCTCAGTAGCACTCCAAAAACAACACTGGTGCTTTGTGATTGTTAGGAAATTAGATTTTATAAACACAAAGTCCAAACTACATGTACATGTATTTGCATCAAATCCAGAGGAGCAGGAACTAAGAAGCGAACATGTTTGTTTTACAGGTGTGTGTGGGTCTTCCCAATCCTTTGCGAGCAGAAAAAGTGAGAAAGAAAAGAAGAGAAACTGCGTACGGTAGCTTTTTTGTAGGCCCTATTAATTAAACTGTTAGAACGGTAAAAATAAATGACACACAACAAGGGTGACACAGAGTAAGAGAGCTTCACATGAGATGGACGTTACAAGACGGGACCAAACGTATCGACATTCCTGTCTTCAAGGAGACAACACATATACACACGTACAACTTGGAAAAAAAAGGTAGTCTTTTTGTATTAAACTGCTATACCAGTAGATCTAGTCATAACTTCAGTTAACAAAATGTAGGCTGGGTTAAAAAAAAATCACTAACGACAAAAACAAATCTTGCTTATTCTTAACGCTCATACAATTTCACTGTAAAAAAAAAAAAAAAAAACCAGGCCAAAAGAGACCGTAAGTGACGCCCAGTTGTTCTTCGTTTCATTTCAACGGCAAGGATACATAGTACATGTGTACGGTACTGTGTACATGTACCCGTAAACACTTGCCCAAATGCAGCGTTCTTCGACACCAAGGCATGGTGCCAGCTGCCAGTGAAGCAAACGGAGACCACAGAACAAACTTCTTGGTGGACAGGAGACAGAGAAAGAACTACATGTACACATGTAAATTCTTGGTGGACAGCAGAACATCAACGTTCACAGAAATCACCCGACAAATTCTTTCGTTTCATCTAGACTAAAAGAAATCTTAATTTTTCCATTCTTTTTACTTATTTTTTTCTTTGCATTTCCTACAAGTCTTTTCTTTTTCCAGTAACATTTAAAAAATGTTAGGACTCTAGTCCAAACTAAACAAGAAATAAAACAGAGATCTAAACAATCAAGTAAGACGTAACGATCAAATTCCTTTTCCAAACCGCAATTGGTTGGAAATTTTGCAGTTAAAAAGGGGAGAGTACAGTGTAAGGACCTGGACTAATTTCTGAAACCAGTTATCTCCCACTAGCACCGCATCTGGTTTCGCTTTCAGCATGCACCGTCGAGCGTTACATTTTTGACCATCTTGCTTGTGCAGGTCACATGGCTTGTGTTTAGCAAGAAAGCAAGTGCATTTAAGTGCAAATACTTCTTCTTTATGCTTTCATGTGTTAATGCTGAAGGGATTAATTTTTTTTCTCTGACCGTAGGGACAACTTTCAAGCCATTCCTAATTAAGAAAGTTTAAACATTGTCATAGGTAACATTTCTTTCATTTCTGAAAAATGGCTCAGCATGTTTTCAGGACATCGTTGGCAGCATGGACTTTCCCTGGGAGTCCACCACTTCCCGACTGTCACGCGAAGCTTTGAGAGGACAAACTTCGATATCTTGACTAAGCAAGTGCCTTTACCCTTTCCGCCCAGTTTGCTGGATAACACGTTATTGTAGACCTAGAAAAAGAAACTACACGTACTTTTTGAACAAGCCTGGGACTGTATTTCCTGTGCAATCAGAACATTGTAGAGCACGGGTGCCTTTCAACAAGGTTTGTTTTCTCTTCTATAATGTCTTGCAGTCTTCGAACGCTACTGTGTATCTCCTACAAAGAGCATAATCGAATGAAGAAGTTCGGAACAGAATCAGACAAGTCGTTGGGCCCTACGAAGACCTGTTGACATTGGTCAAGACACGTAAGCTCAGATGGTATGGCAATGTCATGAGATCAACAGGGCTTGCCAAGACATTCCTACAGGGCACCGTGCAAGGAGTGAGAAGGAGGGGCAGACAGAGGAAGAGATGGGAGGACAACACCTCGGAATGGACGGGGTTGAGGTTAAGCGAGACACCAGGAGATCTGAAAACCGAGAGGATTGGAGGACGCTGGTTGCCAGATTACCTGTGGCGCCCCAACGGTCCACAAGACTACGGGATGGATAGGATAGGATACTGTCTGGGTGAAGAGGCATCCAGGATAAGAGAAGAAGTTTACGGGTATGAAACTTTTCAGTCAGTATTATTAAAACAAGTGCAGAGCCCCGTTATCACAACGGGCTGATATTGGTAGATAACTGAATGCAATAGTCATTGTCCCAGCGTTGTCTTTCAATCAAAGCAATAAACACCCTGAAATCAACATTGCCATTCTTTGAAAGCATCTTATTGACAGACAGATGTACCCCTGTATGATATCAGAAATTTAAAATAACTTCCCGTAAAATGAAAAATTGCGGCATCGCTACGTCGTTGCTGGGAAGTAAACTGCAAAGAGAGTTGGTTGTGCAGCGCAGCCTATGTCTATGCTAGAATATACCGCTGGGTTGTAGATCTTTCCAGCCACGTGTTTGGTGCGAAATAGTGCTCTAGCTGCTGAATGAACGTAACGGATTCTTAAAAAATTAATATCTCCCAGATATTATATTATGCAAAATGGGAAGATACAAAAATAAAGAAGTGTTGAAAATATATTCTATTTAGATACGTAGGCCCTATTATCAATCTATCTTACCACACACAAATTTGACAGATCGAGATAAGATTAGGGAAAAAAAAGAATATCTGAAACTGAAAGGTCGAACAGAAATAAATGAGGCTGTGAATTGTTGACTTGGTCTATGTTTAGTGATCCGATGATTCTGCATCAAAAGCCAAGGTAGGGTTAATGGCGAGTGTGTTTCCTTGAATTTCTGATTTGATAAAATTGGTTATCACTTTTAAAAAAATACCACCGTAAAAACATTTTCAATACCCGCACATTCATCTCTATGGAAAACACAATCAACAGTTGATTTTTTTAGACCCCAGGAAAAAGCCTTTATGGGACACAGGTTTGGGCCTAGCTCAGTTTATATAGGCCTAACTATAATTTATAGATCTAGTAAGATGACGAGATGTCTGAAGCAGAACGTTATAAACGTGACAATGCAAAATGACCCCTGGGTTCCCGGTCACCGAAGACAATGGACGAGGTGTTGAGATGGAGATGTTAGTACATGTAGTAGTGCGTCATTAGGAGACAGGAGGCGTGAAAGATTACACTAACGCTGACATCTTTGGTCCGTATTGTGACGTCCATTTAAATAATGGTTTGACTGACCTGATTTGTCCGTCACTCGTCTTTTTGTCTGGAGGGTCCATTGTTCCAAGCCCTTACTTTAACATTACGTGACTCAATGAGTCTGCCCGCCCCATGAATCTCTGGTTCAATTTTGGTTTGGAAGTTTCAACAAATTTGTGTTTTTAATTTGTGGAGAGAATATTGTTAACTCTACTTCCGTGGGCCCCAAGCAAACTTTCTCTTGGAATGACGTGGAAGCCGTCCTCTGTACTCAGTCGAGACGCCTCTGCTTATAAATCCTGGAAGCTTTTCTTATGTTGACCTAGTTCCAGCGTTCACCACATTCTTTGATCAGAGTTGGTTAAAAAAAAAACTGCAAAAAGTCTAGTTTTACGTTCGATGAAAGTAAGAGTTTGCTCGTAATAGATCTACATATATATCTACCCTATTTAATGTTTATATCAATTCATAGGGGGAATTTAGGAAGAAAAATATCCATCAAATATATCTAAACGTTATTCCTTTGCCTTGAGAATTTTTATAAGATAACGTGGAAACCCAGCAGCCACCAGAGAGATCTAGATCTACGTTTACTTTGCCGGACTCGTTGTGTTGGGAGAGAAAATGAAGATTGTGTTTGGGCCACAAGTTCTTTTCAGATACCGGTACTCAAAACACCACGTGGCCACTAAACACACCGTGGCGCTTGTGGGTTGTTCGCCCTCGAATGAACGAGTTGAGTGCAGCGGTTCCCAGGTCGTTGCCCGTCGTTGGTTGTTCGCCAACGAATAGCCTCCAAAAAACCGGCACGTCACTTCAAGCCTCGGGTCACAGCGGGCCTCAGTAGTGCCTTCATGAAACAAGTCATGCTGCTTGTTAAAGTAGGGGGCCCTGCGTACGAGAACGGTGTCCATTACTCCTTTCTGTTGGAACGCACAACATAAGAAGCCTACTTACAAACCCTTGTGGGTACGCTACATCTTTTCATTTCCAGTTTTTGGGAATACGCGGTTCAGTTACAAAACCTTTCAGGCACTACAAATAATAAATAAACAACATAAATAATGATAATAATAATAATAATAATAATAATAATAATAACAACAACAACAACAATAAAAGACTGGCAATTTTTCCCCAGTGTCAATGTAGAAGTGGGTTTAAGTTTCACATGATTTAACGACTAATCAGTCCATAGAGATCTAGAGTCTAGATCTAATTTATTTTCCAAAGTTTAGATCTAGATTCTAGATCTATACATTTCCACAAATGACTTAAAACGCACTAGAATTTGTCACCTAGAATCTAGTGTATAACAAGACATTTAGACCTAAATATATTTCTCATTAAAGTTCTTTTAGACAGACACATTAGATCTAGTATGACCTCCCGGGACATTCCACCTAATGACCCCGCCCCCCTTTCCCCCCAGGATTTCGGTATCAGCATATTTTTCATATCAACATCAAGTTCTGGTCGTGACTTGAGACATCACACAATTTAATATTGTTTTCAAAGTGTAATAGTTTTTCCCAATCTCCTTTTAACCGAGATCTAAATGTTACTTTCGGTGCAGTATCTCCATCTCTCTTTTTCTTTGTACTCGACCTCACCGGTATTCCACGTCCGCGAGCGAGAGCCCACGCCCAATGTTTAGATCTAGGTTAGGCTGTGACTAGGTCACTGCCTTTGTGGGGTTTCCCTGATATTCCTCACGAGTAAAAACGTGTGCATTCAGTTAGTAGATATCTACATATATGTACTTTTTTTAACAATCAATTTTAGACCTGAGGAAGAACTGAACAAAAACAGGCCAGATGCTCGGCCTCATGTGACCACGGTCGAAACCGCTTCTCCTCTTGCCAGGCCGAGGCTAGTTTCCATTGTAAACAAAGTCACGTGACGTTGTTGTGGAGAACTGGCTGGAACGGGTTAAAACAGCTCAGATCAACTGCGAACGGGTTTCTCTTCATTAATGCAAGCTCACTATAAATACAAGACCGGAGGAGAAGAACCATCCCAACCGGTAAGCAAACTTCAGGCTAGATAAGTTAATCAACAGTGAATCTTTGTTCTCTTATAGAGAAGTATTGAAGACAATATGCATCGTTGTAATCGTGTAGCATTCTGCGGTTTCGAAATGAGGTCAAACACACTGCTGACACTGATCGAAATCAAAATAAACGTCAGCTGCTTCACCACTGAAGCAGCTGATTTTGGGCAAATATCAAAATTAGATTTCTACAGATCCATCTTTCTAATCTAGAGTTTCTATTATACGTATATCGGTAGATCTAATCAAGGTCTAGATCTAGACACTAGACTCGGAAAAAACCCCACGAAGTACTGTAACCTTGGGAGTTTACTTGAAGAAAGAGAAGTCGTGCATGGTGTGGATTTAGGACTGAGAAGTGCACTTTTGAAACTGAACATTTATAATCTAGATCTAGGGACAGACAAATCTAGACTAGATTTCTAGGACGATATCGAGATCTAAAGAACTATCAGATCTATGTAGAACATATATCTAGGTTCTAGATTCTACATCTATCTAGATCTATTATATTTTTATGAGTCGGTTTGGACCCAGAAACATTCTTGCTCATGAATGCATGGGATCCACAACTGTTGTTATGGACCTGCCTACGGACCAGGGACCATGGACACATGAAAATAAAAAGGTGCACAAAAGCTGTACACCCGATGTTGCTGTTCGGCATAAAAAGTGGTGACAAATTTGTAGATAAATGTATAGGACGTAGGCCTATATAAACACATTTTTAGAGCTTAGTAACTCACCTCAAGATCTACTAGAGATCTATATGCTTATCTTCTACTATTTTCTCACTGTGAACATCTTGTACTATTTCTCACTATGCTTCTCTTCTGTTATTTCTACTTTGTACTCATTTGTTATTGTTCTGTCTTTAATTACGGTCTAACTTAAGTCTAGTATGTATGTCCTCATGACTTCTCAATGTTCATCAAAGGGATCATGGGGGTCACTGAAAGTAGCACAAGCATTGTACAGTTTATCTATCTTAGAAGTATTTGGTTTACTCCTGAAATATTTTTCTTCTTGTCTAATTATTTTATTTAGTTTCATTATCAGCCATTGATAATATTTCCACTCCACGAATAAAGTGCTTTGAATTATTCCTTGATAAAGTCAAAAGAATTCGGCTGTTAAAAAAATCACTGGTTGTTGACACAGATGGAAAACAAATTCACAGGTTGTAAAGAACACAGGCTGTGAAGACAGGTTGAAAAGAATTCACACGTTGTAAAGACAGGTTGTAAAGAACACAAACTGTGAAGACAGAGGTTGAAAAGAATTCACACTTTGTAAAGACAGGTTAAAAAGATTTCCCAGGTTGTAAACGAAGGTTGAAAAGAATTCACAGATTGTGAAGACAGGTTGAAAAGAATTCAAAGGTTGTAAAGAACAAAGGCTGTGAAGACAGGTTGTAAAGACCACAGGCTGTGAAGACAGAGGTTGAAAAGAATTCACACTTTGTAAAGACAGGTCGAAAAGAATTCCCAGGTTGTAAACAAAGGTTGAAAAGAATTCACAGGTGGAAAAGAATTCACATGATGTAAAGACAGGTTGTAAAGAATTCACACGTTGTAAAGACAGGTTGAAAAGAATTCACACTTTGTAAAGACAGGTTGAAAAGATTTCCCAGGTTGTAAACAAAGGTTGAAAAGAATTCACAGGTGGAAAAGAATTCACAGATTGTGAAGACAGGTTGAAATGAATTCACATGTAAAGACAGGTTGAAAAGAATTCAAAGGTTGTAAAGAACAAAGGCTGTGAAGACAGGTTGAAAAGAATTCACACGTTGCAAAGAACACAGGCTGTGAAGACAAGTTGTAAAGAATTCACACGTTGTAAAGACAGGTTGAAAAGAATTCACAGGTTGTAAACAAAGGTTGAAAAGAATTCACAGATTGTGGAGACAGGTTGAAAAGAATTCACAGGTTGTAAAGACAGGTTGAAAAGAATTCATAGGTTGTGAAGACAGGTTGAAAA
Source organism: Bullina lineata (assembly GCA_039654405.1). NCBI lineage: Eukaryota > Metazoa > Mollusca > Gastropoda > Bullinidae > Bullina > Bullina lineata. The sequence goes on along the minus strand of JBDFRD010351047.1, from coordinate 286 downwards.
GAATTCACAGGTTGTAAAGAAAGGTTGAAAAGAATTCACAGGTTGTATGTAAACGTTCTTTTAGCTTCATATGTTTTTACAAAGAAAAATGCAAAATTCCAATTGAGTCTGCTGTCTGATATGTTGTCTTGTGAGTCTGTTGTCTATGTTGTCTTGTGAGTCTGTTGTCTGATATGTTGTCTTGTGAGTCTGTTGTCTGATATGTTGTCTTGTGAGTCTGTTGTCTGATACTGATATGATTTCTTGTGAGTCTGTTGTCTGATGTGTTGTCTTGTGAGTCTGTTGT
>JBDFRD010350936.1:0-10091 GCA_039654405.1 Bullina lineata | reverse complement strand
CGCTAGTCCAAGAATTTCCAAGGCTTCAGAGAAATATTCTCTGACTTGTGAAAATAGCCTAGGCCTATCACCAAGCATTTTTTCATCTTCCATTTACACCCCTGCCAACAATGTTGACCTCATATTCATAGAACTTCATTTCATATTGATTCAGACCGACCTATGAACACTATATTTATATTATTAAAAGTAAAACCTTTTTTTTCACCCAGCGGATGAGCAGGAGAAAGTGCAAAAGGTCATGGACAATCTGAAAGCAGAGGTCACAAAACGGGACGGAGAAATCAGACAGTTACAGAGAACATTGAAAGAAGCAGAGACGATTATGGTAAGGAAGTTTATGATATTTGGATGATGTTGACTTGAGAAGTGCTGAGGCTTTTTGTTTTGGAGTTCTTCTTCTAGCTCGAGACACATTGCCTAATGAATAGCAAGGTGTTAACCTGACTTTTTCTCCTCGTATTAATCTTGTCTCTTTCTGATTGTTGAGGAGTTCCAAAGTTTTAACCTGACTTTTCCTACTTAATATTGTCTCTTTCTGATTGTTGAGGAGTTCCAAAGTTTTTGGCCTCAGAGAGTATTTATTCATCTGATAACTTGTGTACAGCATACAGTATGTTTTTCTGTTGAAATAGACATAGTTTTTTTTTTTAATACACAATGAGTGTGAAATGCTTGAATTTGTATTTTATTTATTGTAAATTGCAAAGCCATTATAATAGCATTGTAAGCCCTAAAAGGATGCAACATGTTCTTTGAATGATTTAACCTTTTGTCTCACGCAGTTCAAGAGGTCTTAATTGGCAACATGCACTCTCCATTAAATTATATAATTTCTAATTGAAATATTTTTCATTATTTTTGAAAATCATTTAAATTTACTTACTCTCATGTTAAGTTGTGAATGTGGAAAAGATATTTTAAAATTGCCTTAGGAAACATAGCTGTTAATATTAAAAAAGTTTGTGAAGTAAACACGTAGAAAGGAAAGGAGGTGTGGCTAAGAAGATAGGTAACATCATATTTGTGCTATAGACCTCCAATATTTTAATTATAATTATTAGACCACTTATATTTAATCTTTGTGACATTGTTAGAGGCAGGCTTTCCTCAATACAGCTTTAGTTCAGTCAGATGAATGAGTGAGAAATAAATTTCCATAGGATTTTTAAAAAAATGCAATTAGAACTTGTGAAAAGTCCTTTTTCTTTTTTGCTCAGAGTTGGGATTTAGAATCATGTTTGTCAAATAGTAATAATACATGTCGTAATAATAAGACAAGTAATGATAATGATAATAGTAGTACATATAGTAGTATGAGTCCTACTACTATTAGTCATGATAATAGTAATATTGGTACTACTACTACTAATATTATTAATAACAATAATATCATCAACAGCAGCAGTGGTATTTAATATGAAAAACAACAATATTGGTAATAGCATTAATTATAACAGTAATGATAATGACAGTAATATTTTTGATGTTGCTGGTGATGTAATAATGACAATAACAATATAAATAATGATAATGATAATAAAACTGTATTGCCACTGTAGTAAAAAATACCCCGTTTCTCTTGTGTAAACCAGCCACAGAAAGTGTGAAATCGACATTAAAGGCATCTGACGTCAAAGGTGATAACAATAAAAAAAACTTCACAAGGTTTGCTTGACCAGACAAAGGATGTTGAATTTGCTGTGCAACAGTTATTTGTGCAACAAGGATTGAAACTATCATGAGTCAGTTTCATCGTTGACCACTGGGCTCATTCAGCTAGCTGACCACTGCTAATACGCCATTTCACTTCATAGTACTCGTTCCTCAGCCTGGTTACAGTGTCCCTTTCTCTCGCTCTGACAGGCCACTGCTGTGTACCAGGCCAAGCAGAAACTGGCCACTGTACGCCAAGCACAGAGCAACAAGGTGTCGTCTGAGGACCTCATCAAGTACGCCCATAGAATCAGTGCCAGCAATGCAGTGGCTGCACCTCCCACTTGGGGCCCAGGTGAGCTTGCTAGAAGAAATATTTATTTATTGGTGGTGCGGTTGTTGAATGGTTAGAGTGCACGACTCCTGGTCCATGGAGCCCTGGTTCGAATCAGGTGGCGACCATGTTGTGCCCTTGGGAAAGGCGCTTTCCTCTATTTTTCCTCTCCCCCCAGGTGCGAATTGGATACCAGCATTTTCTGCAGAAGTAAATGTGTGACCTACTAGTAACCTGTCTAGGAGATGATGTAACTATCATCTGTTCTGCTTCACTTTACTGAAACTGGGATAGGCTTCGGCTCCGTGGACCTCATAGGACTTGAGGGAGCTTTCCTTTTTTTTTTTTTTACTCGCTGTTTATTTTTATTTATTTTATACACGTTCTTTTTTGGAGAGGGGAGGGGTACCTTTTCATGTGTCATTTTTGTGACACTTATTAAATTTCTGGACTAGCATTTTGTTGCTGCCTGTTGATAAACACGTATGAGACATTCTTTAATACTGCATCATACGTGGATGAACTGGCATTTTGTATTGACATCCTTGTAAAAAGAGGACGGATATTATTCTATTTTACATCTTTATCCGTTCTTCTACGGGCATGGTTGAAAATCAAAGTTAGCGGTGTTCTTTGTCTTAGTTTTATAAAAAAAAGTTTGTGAGTCATGGTTGGCTTTGTCGTCAATCTGGTGACGCATACTTAGTAATGTCTAAGAGTATTGATGGGCAAAGACAGAATGGAAGTCCAGCTTCTTATTTAAGATACTCTTTTGTTAACATGGAAAAGATATTGCGAAATTCTACCAACTTTACAATAAGAATGCCACCAGGAACTGGTGTACTTGGCAAAGATCTCTAAGTAAAATAAAGTTCCTTCAAGGCCTATGAGGTGTAAAGTGTCTTTCCGAATGACACAATATGATCACCTCCTGGATTTGAATCCTTGACCCTTGGATTAGGAGTCCAACGCTCTAACAATTCGGCACCGCACCACACAAAGATCTCTAAGCTTTCACGTAATAATGAAGATTCTTTTGTGTGGAGGTGCTGACCTTGTCCCAGGCCTCTAACCTGGAGAGCCAGATTTGTGTTTCAAATGATCCGTTCATATACACAGTGCTGTATGTTTACTCCTCATGGCACCTTATTTCTCAGTGAGTGCAGACGTGCCAATTTTACAGGTTCACCAGAGACGCCAGAGATTATGGTTTACAGGCAATTACTGCGAGGGCGGAAGATATTTATATCCTTTTAAATCTCATTGCCGTTGCGTTCTTTGTTCTCTGGCGGTATCCTTGTAAGGGGTAAAATTACTCTTTTGGGTCCTCATTTTACTGTGAGTTCATTTTACTCCAAGCCTCAAATGTCTGTGAGTGTTTGGTTGGTCATGGAGAAAGGAATTAATTTTGTTGTTTTAGCAACTATCTTTAAAGTCGTCTTTGTGACAAAGCTGTTGTTGAACTTCTTGTCAAAGCAGGGTGGAAATTTGAAGAAAGACGTCAGCATCATCTGTCCCAGCTCCCCTCAGGAGACAAGATAACCATGTTCTTCGCCCGAGTGGGCTCTTAGACGGATTTCAAGAAAGCGATGTTTGCAATTGAACAACACAACTCAGACTGGGGATGGAGGGTAGGGGACACTGACACATTAATTGAGCATCATCGCTGATCAAATCTATGCGCATGAATTATATAGAAATAATTATGTTTCACGAGAATGGCGGAGACCACTGTACTATGAATGACTTTCGATGTGAAAAGATATGATCAGAGTTTGGCATTTGCCATAGTTAAAGAAAGAATGTTTAATAAGAAATGATAACCCGAGGCAAATAAAAACCCTTAATTGCCAAGAGCTGAAATGAGAGCTGTGATTTGGCGTGAACCCTTTCTGGCCGTATTCCTATATTTTGCTGTCAGGACTGCTACAACATTGCAACTGTTCTGTATTGTCTGTCTTCTACAGGTGATCCCAGACGACCCTATCCAACAGACCTAGAAATGCGACACAGTTTTCTGGCTATGGGCGGCGCTTTGGCAGAACCACCTCCCCCAGGACCCACTCTCAACCGCATGTACTCACAAGGTAAGACAATATTGAAATAGCTGTTGTCCAAAACATTAAAACTAAACTGAAGCATTATTATCCAATACATTAACAACTACTAAACTAAGGCATTAAAAATGATGTATTTGAATTGTCAGGGTTTTTGATCCCTCCAACACTGGTGAGATTTAATCATGGAGAAAAGGAAATGAGGAGAGGTCTAAACTATAGTTGAGGAAAACTTGTGAATTGGTCTTCATTTTAATATTTGATTACAAAAAAACAAGAAGATTGTGCATTGCAAAGGAGAACTTGCCTTCCAAACTATAACAGTTTGATATTTTGATGTATCATTATCACTACTCTATTCATGTAGAACCCAGTAGTCCACAATCAGTTTCTTGGAACTGTTAGTCAAATAAGACAGCTTAACCATTTGACAACAGCACCACCTATGTGTTAACAGTATTAACAAACAATTCTTAGTTCACAGCATTTCGTTATATGGCTCTTCTTCTTCCTCCTTTGCTACTTAATGGAAAGTATTTTTTCAATCCACAATACGGGCTTGAACCTTTTGTAAATACAGTGGAAACCTCAAAATTCGAAGTGCTTAAGAAAGGACCAAAACTTAGAATTAAGCGGGTTCGGATTATAGGAAGGGACATAACTGAGGTATAAGAACCTCAAATGATTTTGCAGTTACTTCCCTCGAACAGTGCCTATATCTAAACAAAAAAATAGAGCCCTTCTCGCAAAAGTGATGTAACAATATATAGCACTAGCACATCTTGCTTCGTCCCTTGCTTCCTCCCAGTCCCCTTCCCTTTACTGGTACTCTCTCAGTTTGTGCAAAAGTTAGTGATGGTTCCACAGTGCTTGTGGCAGAGAGGCCTAACGCTGTCCCGTCTGGGCGTAGTCTTCGTTATTACTTTGTACATGAGGTAATAGCTGCTAAACACATCCTGCCTCAACCGCGAATCAAAAACCACAACAATTAGATCTACTTGAAGAGAAAAAGGAAAAGAAGAGAGGAGTAAATACTTTACTTTTTTTCTCTTCTCTTCTTTTCCTCTTTCTTTATCTCTTCATGTAGATCTAATTGTTGTGGTTTTTGTTTTTCGCTTTGAAGACAATAATTGTCAATACGTCTAATTTTGTTTTGTTTTGTGTCGTTCTTATCATTGGAAGCATTCTCCCTTACCGTTACTTTTTTGACATAGTCTCTTTGCTTCTCGGCAGCAACCATTTTATAATTCTCCTGTATCTCTCGTCTCCCCAGAAGCTCAACCAGCTGTGCATCACTCCCACTCCCACTCCCAACAAGCCATGGGCCATCACCATCCATCTCACTCCCACCACGCGGGGCAGCAACAACACCAGCAGCAGAGCCTGACCCCGCACCAGCATCATCACCAGTCACAGCCGCAGCAGCAGCAGCAACAGGCACCAGCATCAGTGGGCACCTACTCATGGCAGTCGTCACAGGAAGGTCCCTCCAGCCTGACCTCTAGCGGAGGTCACCACGAGTTGAAAGTTCACACCAAGGAGGAGGACGATGTGGAGCTGATGTCTAGTGATTCCTCCAGTAGCAGTTCCAGTGATGAATGAGGGGGTAGGTGGGGCTGAAAGGAGGGGAGGGTGTGTGTGTGTGAGAGAGAGAAAGAGACAGAGGAGAATGATGATTTCTGGTTCTGTTGATGTGAGAGAAGGTATATATGAGAGATAAGAATGACAGGAAGGGGAGGATTTGTGTGAGTGTGTGTGTGTGAGAGAGGGAGAGAGGAGAATGATGAGTTGATTCCTAGTTTTATTGATGTGAGAGAAGGTATTAGATATGAGAGATAAGAATGACAGAGAAACATGAGGAAGGCATCACAGCTGTTGTCCTGAGAGACAGAGTGGTTGGAAGAGTGAAAGCAATGTCTTTTTCCAAACAGAAATGAATTCGATGTCACTTTCAATCCTTTGAACTTCGATTTCTCAACCATGTGAGAATATAATGGAAACACTGCATCATTAAGAATTTCATTGCAGGACAGGCAATTTTATTATAAACCCATTTTGCCATGTTTTCGGAGCCGAGGAAAATATGAATCGTGGGTTGAACAAATGGAGACTGGTTCCAAGATAGCGATATATTGCATTATAAGCCTTTCTCCCTTAGCTTTGGGATCACTGTCACTCAGATACATTGTAGGCCTTCTGGTATCATGTGCTAAGACAGGTTGAATGAACCATTGAAGTTACCTCCCCCTTGCCAGTTCTCATAATACAAGAATCCCAAATTACAGTTAGCAGCCGATATATCATTAATTTATTGGCTGTACGGGCTAAGTACATTAGTATGCATTTATATGTCTATAGAAAATTCAATGCACTGGAAATTCCAGATACAGAGGGTACTTGGCATATATTGACATATAAGATGTCTATGAAGTCGACATAAATGCCAACAATAATAGAAATATAAAACAACAAATGATACTTACACTTAACAATAAAACAAATATATGAAATCAGTCAAAATACAGGGTAGGATACACATTAGATTAAATAGTTGCTCTTATGAGCATGGGTATATGGAGGGACTGGTACCGTGTGCCATTTATAATTTCCGGTACCTTAGTCCCTGGGACGATCTGATGAGGCCATGAACTCAAAAAATAAGTCCCAGATCCGGTCTTTTCAAAAAAGTCGACGTAAAAAAAAACCTTTCAAAAAAGTGGACGTAAAAAAAAACCTTTGTATTTCCATCCTGTGGTGCTGGGATGACCAGAACTGCCCTGTTTCACCGTCCCATCCCCCTTTGTTGTGTCCTGAGTTCATCTTTCACAAAGGGACGGATATTTCTGTACAAGTACTGGAGGCGCTCAGCTGGCAATCCAGGGGCAGGAATTTCTGCAGACAGGTCTCCCTCTGACATCCCTGGTCGTTGGTAATGTTTCTTGTAGGTTTTTTCGTTGTCTATAAATGGCCTGCTGTATATCCTGGTATTCTCCAGGCAAACATTCAGTGTCTCCGACTTCTTTTATGAAAACCTTTGATGGGGTTTCAACTGGTTCACACAACGCCCGTTTTTTTGCAGCGTTCTTGGACTTCTTTGTCTTTGATTTTCCTTTCATCGCCTATCATGTCGTGGTTATGCTCAAAATGGTCTGCCAGAATGTGTTTCATGTCTTTGTCGCTTTGCATGTTTTGATAGCACATTTCCACCTTTTGCTCTTTTGCTGATTCTTGTCCAAACGAAACTTGAATCCTATAACGGCAACAGATTGGTGCCCACTCTTCATAACGTACGTAGTTCTTGCTCCATTTCGACTCCATTTAGAGTGATTCTACTTGCCCAAACTAGGAGAATTTATAGTCGTTTCAACACGGGGAGTCCAAATCCTGTTTGAAGCGACACACTCCTGGCTGCTCTGAATCGAAGAAGAAGTGCTGCAGCTTCTTTATTCCAGGCAAAGCTTTTCCTTTGCCACAGAAGAAGGCTTGCCAGTCGTAAGTCGGCACAAATGCATTCCCTGCCTCATCACCCACCAACTGTGCCCTGTTGATGTTCTGATGTGTGCTGGCAGAGAGCGCATGATCATCTCCGGGGGGGGTCCTCACCAGGTCCTCCCTCAGTCCATGTCCACGGGCAGTGGCTTTCGAGTCCGTCACGAGGCCAAAGTGCCAATTGCATTCTTTTTAAGTGAACCAGAACTTTTCCCTGCTACTCTAGGATGAAAATTTCGAAATTTCCATAAACATTTAATTTCAATTATAACGTCCCCACACCTGCATTTAAGTATACCGTCAGGTGAACATGCCAAAAATGGATATTTGTGAGAGAGAAAAAAACGAATAATCAAACAAAATATCAAAACAACAACAACAAAATTAATTGTTGCTATTCCATAACAAAGACCTCCTGAAATAAAAAGAGACAAGCTGCAAAATGAGACATTGGATTTCTTGTGTTAGCACAATAATAATTCTTACGGAATATCTGTATTTTTAGCTGAGAAGCTTCCACTGGTTGCTGAAGCTGCTCAGCCCACACTTTCCTCCTGTTCCACATACAAGGCCCCGAGGTGCAAGACCTGGTGCTTTCATCTTTATGCTCCAGTAATTTAAACAGCATTGCTGTTATGTGTCTGCAGTATCCATCAATTCTGCCGTCTGTCTGCCAACTTTCGTTTCAAGATGTGCTTCGCTGCGATGAAATGTGATTGCACACTAGATTTTCTAGTGTGGTCCAACACAATATTGCATACCGTGCAAAAGAGCTTCCCACCAGATTCGTGGGTGTCCTTCGGAAACTGTAGTTGCCGTTCCTTGGCACTTGACCAAGGGAAGCCACTCCAGTAATCTTCGTCACTGCGATAAACGGAAATTACGCCAAAAAAAAAATAATAATAATTTTAAAAAAAATCGAAGAATTTGTCAAAAATTTGCAAAACATGCAGATTTTGCGGTTGCAATGCAAATCAGAAAATATTCCCGTTTTTTGCGGCCGCAAAAACCGTGGGGTAAGCCCTGTGGATCCACTCAATCTCTGCTCCACATAGCATGTCATGACGTAGATGCTTTGTCTGCCAGACTGGGGGTCCAGGTCTCCGCCAACATTCACTGACACATCCTTCCAATCTTTGATGACTCCCTCTGTCTGTGTGTCTCCAGCTGTTCCGAGAACACCACAGCGGAATAGGGCGGGTTTGACCGACAGGATTAACGATCAATAACAGAGCTGTCAGCCTCCCGTTTAAGTCATTTACTTCATTACTGACAACTGTTCTTTCTTCCGTTCTATCTTTCAGTTGGTTCAAGGTAACCTTTAACCTCTCGATGTTCTGGACTTTTCATTAATCGGGTCAGAAGGTTTACCTTCAGCCCTGGACTGTTGGCCAAGCAAGCCTGTGTTTACTAGTTCCTTCCTGTGTTGTTTAGTTGTTAATAGTGGTTTCAGTGCAGATTCCAGTTTTACATGAATACATGGGAAATCTTTGTCCTCTACCTGGAACATCCCCTGGACAGCGGAGAAAATCTGCTTAGACCATTGATCAAATGTTGCATAGACAGAGAAACAAAGAACTGTTGACCATTGGTCAAATGTTGCATATACAGAGGAACTGAACTAATGACCGGAATACATACCATGCAATAATTTATATGTGTTTAAAATAGAGACGGTCATGTTGGGTGACTTGTTTTGACAGTTAACAGTTTATTAATGCTTTCCATACACGTAGCATGTTACTACATGTATTGGTGTGCCAAAATGCAAGTCACAATTTGACTGCCCTGGCACTCATTCACGTATTATTTTTATCCAGTTTGGAAAAAAAAGCTTCGCATGTATTTGTTTTATCTGACAGACGGTCAGTCTGACTGTTTGCTTGACCAGACTGACTTGCGGTGTCCTCTTTGTCAACTAAAATATTCACTGTAGTACTTGTGAGGAGTGGACGTCGAGAATGGTGCGGGAGTTATACGAATCTTGTTAAATGTTATACTAGATAGTGTGAGTGTGAAGCTGTCCAAGACTAGTTGTGGTCGTGAAGGATTTTTAAAACGTCCGGTTCTAGCATCTGACCTACCACGACATCGTCCGCAGAGAACAATGTAAACTACGTTTGTACGACCATCCTTTCCCCAGTCCGGTGAAATGGATATCATGTAGTGGGTGTGCGGAAGTTTGATATAATATATATAACTGATGACCGGAATACCTACGATGCAATCATTTTATGTGTCTTATTTGATTACAAAATTAGAAAAGTGAGAGAGAGAGAGAGAGTATGTGTGTGCGTGTGCCCACAACTCAGCGGAGGAGCCAGCCACTAAAGCTGGTGCCTTCAAGAAAATCAGCTCCTTCCTTGGTCTAGACATCTACCCACATCGTGTCTCCACACCCCATCTCCCACACCCACACCCCACTGTCAGCCAAGCGACACGTTCTGTCTGTGACGAGTATTGGTCCGGAAATCTCTTCACGTCCTGCACGTTCCACCCACACCCAGACCTTCACTTCCCCTGTGAATCCACTCAATCTCTGCTCCACATAGCAC
>JBDFRD010350828.1:0-10092 GCA_039654405.1 Bullina lineata | reverse complement strand
GAGATCAAGAAAAACCTGGATCGAGAGTGTAAAAGACAGGCTATAACACTAGAGTAACCCTCCTATTGAGGGATCTCAGCTAGCCACAGAACACCAACAATTCCTCATTGCCATGCTCATTTGGACTGCAGTAGAAGGATAAAGAAGAAAAAAAGAAAAAGAAGGCTGGGGGTAGAAAAAATTAGAAACATTGAGAAATATTCGTCAGAAATATGTTTTTTCACGTCGAAAAGTATTTAATTTAAGTGTAAAACCTTTTCTCTTTACTATAACCAATGGCTTTGTATTGAAAGTGAAGTATTTAAAGTGAAAGCATGATAAATACCAACATTTCTGTTCAGTAATTGTTATACAGTAGTCTCCGCCTAAGACCCCGCCCCTCAGGAGACACGATTACCGTGTTCTTAGCCCTGCCAGACTATCTCCGTCTCCTTTACGCAAAAAAAAAAAAAAAAATGCAAAAGGCTGGCGGCTCCATTTCTTAAAATCTTACTTGAAAACCCATCTTTGTTCTGAGCCCGTGCTAAGATGCCACTTCCACTAGGCTTACGTAGGTCAAAACAAAGAGCGGTGTTGCATCCATGGCTGGGTAGGGGTGACACTGGGTTGCGGGGTCACACAACATCGATACTATGAATGGAGGAGGTGTTGAAGGTGTCGGTCCGAGAATAGGGGTGGGACACAACAACAAAGCGTAGATCTAGTCAATTATGACTGGTCTAAGACGCAAGAGGGGTGGGGAGGAATGAAGCTGAATGGACACGCTTCGGGCGATGAGAGCGGATAGGCTTGGCCTGCTGAACGGGGGTGGGGGTGGGGTGGGGCGATGGGGTAGAGAGAATGCTGCTTTGCTTTCCACCATGGCTAGGACCTAACTCTAGAACAAAGACAGGCGGCTGACAGTGTTTCTTGTGATTAAGGTGGCGGCTGCTTCAAAAACAAAAAAAAAGTCGGGTAAGAAGACCGTGTTCTTAGGCGGATTTTTAAGTTAAAAACGGGCTCTTATGCAGACGAATTATATATGAAAAATTTCGTTTCACAAGATGGCGGGTTCTTAGGCTGATCGGGCTCTTAGGCAGCGGGTTCTTAGGCTGATCGGGCTCTTAGGCAGCGGGTTCTTAGGCGGTGGGCTCTTAGGCGGAGACCACTGTACCTGTATTTCACAGCTCCGTCACAATTGGTTTCTTTCAGTAGCTCAATGTCTTTCTGAAGGACTTGATGAATAGACGAAACAACTTCTTCATAATTGTCTTCATAATATATCATGTCCTCCTGAAATGTAACAAGATTAAATCATGCTTTACAATTAAAATTATAGCCTCGGTGAATGAGATACAAATACAGTTATTTCACAAAGATCAATAAGTAATGCTATTTTGGATGTATAATGAATGCAACTGGCAACATACCATAGAAATTATACTGCAGGTCAGATCAAGGATATCAACCCAAAAATAAAAACCTTTCTACAACTGATAATCCAGCCAAGTTCTAAATTGCCATCATACAAATATATACAGCATTTTATGAGAATTAGGGGAAAATCCATCGATTTCAGGTTGTAAAAGTAACCACCAGAGGCCAGAGGGTCCTGCCTTAGGCCATGATAGAAGTACCCACTACAAGAAGTATGGGTTTCATAGCCATAAACTGCCGCGTTCACAAGATATTCAGAAAACACAAGCAGCAGCATCATCCTTTCATCAAACGACACCTTACCTGCTGCTGTGATTTTTGCAAGCTGGCAATACAGAATGGAGACGAAGAAATTCACAAGAGAAGCCTAATGCATGATGTAAATATGTCAACAATCAATATTGCCAGATCAATAGGGTTAGGGTTAGGGCTTGGGGTGTCACTTGGTAGGGTACCGTGTGTACGGAAATCCTTCCCAAGAATATCATTTGCTTCTGACAAAACTTTTCTGCAATTCCTACATTTGCCCATAAGTGAACAAAAGGGAACATGATTTAATACTTATTGTAGTGTGTATTACCCTGGACCTAGCCTCAAAACAGCAAGTACAAATATTATACAAATACAAAGAGGAGAACAATCACTCACATCAGACTCTACAGGATCAGAGTCACTGAAAGAATCCATTGCTATACTTTCTTCAGATTAGGTCACAGTAGAAGTAGGTGGCTGTTTTCTGGCAGAGAACAGTGCTGAAATGAAAGTTGGTAAAACTAAAAGTAATTATTATGGATTAGTCTATAGGCCTACCAAAAGCCAAAAGTATCTCAGCTCTTTGAGAATGACAGTCGGTCGGGCAAAGACAAGACCAAGTATATATTTCAAAATAAAAGAAAACAATGGCACTTATAATTTATTAAAACGGCACAAAGAAATTTTCATCACGGTGAAATGGTGCTCATTTTAACAAGCGCAGGACGGCCCCGAATTCCTTTTTTTTTTCATCTATGAAGTCATGTTTACATTTTAGTTCTGCTGAATAGTACGCTTCAAAACATCAGCGAAGTATTTGCATTCAACAGTTTCTGACGCATTTCAGAGTCATTTGTTGAATTAATCCACTTTTTCTCTGGTCACAACTGAAGTGACACAGACTATAAATCTAGTATTGTGCTAAAATCATTAAAACATGAACATTTTCTTAATGTTTACAATGAAGTAAAAATGTTCAATTCATGACAAAAACAAAATTCTGTTCTGAATTAAGCACAAGTAACAGAATCTTAACCTCGTAAATCAAGAACTATAGTTAATCTAATAATAGATAGTGAGTATTTTTATAACATCTTTCATTTAATGATTTAATGGTTCTCGCAAAAAAATTACCCAAATTACCAACCTTCAAGTAGGCTTAACTAAGATGGAATCGAGACCATTCCTAAGGGAATGAAAAACCTAAATCTAGACTTTATTCAGTTTTGGATCTGTAGAATAATACAGGGGGACAAGCGAATGAATGACACTTGGATCTAGACTATAGATCTAGTCAAGTCATAGTGTATAGTTAAACAGTCATTAACAATGAACAATGTTCACTATTACTATTGCACAGGCACGGGCACAAATAGAAATCTATATCTAGATCTACAGCTTACAAATCGATAGAAAAGTCGATCGTTGATAAAAATGACAAAGCGGGATTACTTTCTGGTTGGGCACAGATATTGTTGTCAGTCAATCTGAAATCATTGACCAGCTCATTTCGAATGTCCCTTTCAGTTTATCAGCTGTTCTCAGAAATCGTTGCGCAAAACTAGGGACGCATTCTTCGTATGTGGTCAGATTTTCATAGCTATTTGATGTCAAACAGGAGACTTTTTAAGGCCAAACTTTTTTCTTTTTTTTTTTTACTCAAAGGGAAGCGGAATTTCGGGGTCAAAACATCGGAATTCACAAGGCACCGAAACTCACAATTGGGTGATCAATACAGTCAAGCAAAATAAGATGACAGAGTGCAGTGAATATGATCTTTAAATGGTGTGTAATATCTAGATTTATATCTAATTATACGAGTGACTGAGGAGGTTGTAAAGGTAATATTGATGATGAATTCTTTCAAAACCCGAGGGTGAGGGTGATGTTTGGTATCCTTCTGGCATCTTGTTCTATGCACTGATGGCCATAGGCCTACTAAAGTTGGTGCAAGCGCGTGCGAAACAGCTGATGAGTCGCTAAAGGGTATCTTCGCCATGGGCGGTCAGAGCAGCTTCGTCCGCAAACAACATCTCTCTGATGAGTGGCCTTCTCTGCCGTACCCTGGTTCTCTCATAGACGTGCGAAGTTGAAGAGAAAGAGATAAGAGTATCATAGAGAAAGAGCGAGAGAGAGAGAGAGAGAAGATAAAGAGAGAAGGGGCAGACTTTCCGAGCTAAATTTATACCATAAAGGACCCATTTCATTTCAGAAGTTTGGTCTTCGTGAAGCCAAACTGGCAAGATTAAAAATAAACTTTGCTCACACAAAGGTAAACAAAACTCAAAGAGCAATGATAAAACTTTTAAGTGAAACAGATATCATGAAACGGATAATGATCTCTAATTGCGTTTAATTGCTTTTTTTTTTTAAATATAATCCTAAACCTAGACAGATTCTATACACTAGCCTACATTGTACAATGATTTCTGCTAGGCCTATGTGCGTTTTTATTCCCTTTGTTAAGTCCACAAATGTTGTGGAAAGAACACCAACCCGGAAGTGAATTAAAAATAGAGAAACAGAGGATAGGCCTGGATAAGGATTTACAAGAAAATGTTGGGCAAGAGGAAAAAGAGCAGGACCAGGAATATGGAATGAGCCCTGTCGGATGAAACACTCATTATTAAGTAACCATTTCTGATAAACCTTCTGTTTATTTAGTGTCTGTTTTATGGGCTCTGGTTATGTTAATACGTTTTGACAGAGATACAAAATAATTAGCTTACTCCTTGCCTTCTGAAGCCTTCATTTTCATCATCAACTTCAATCTCAAGAGTGGAGAATGACTTGAATGAGAAGAGGCTCGACTCTACTGTAGATCTAGACCCAAACTATGAACTGTGAAAGGGCAAAACATCCGTAGCATTTCTGTTTTAGCCAGTAGGCCTATAGGGTCACAATGATACCATGATTTCCAGAGGCAGGAGTCTGAAAGAACTTTCAACGGGGTTGACAGTAGGCTATCCTCAATCTCAACCAGAATTTTTTTCCTTAAAATATAATGAGTGATGACCAGTGATAACTTCAAACGCGTTAGTTTTCCTTTTTCTGGGCCTAGGAAATTGGATTTTTTGGATCATGCAATTGACTTGAAGCAGTTTTCATTTTATTTTGTGACATAGTTTGACTAAGTGCATGTCATTTTATGTTTAATTGATGTTCATTTACTCATTTAATTTGCCTCAAGTAACAACAGTGCCTCTAGCATTTTGAACTGTTGAGCCAATTCTGCAAAAAGAAAAAGATTAATTATGTAACCTGGACATTTGCTGATTCCATTCATGCATGTATTGATTCTTTTCGTCTTCTACAGACGGTTGAAGCAATAAGTGCTGCTTTGCCTGGGCAGCCTCTTAGAAACAAGGCTTTGCCCAGAGGCGCTGTTCCTCTGTCAGTATTTTAGTTTATTCCAAAGGCAAGACATAAGTTCAGACACAGGTCAATAAGTTTGGAACTAGTCTGGCCTGCAGTATGAGACGTATAAAAGCAGATACAGTGTGAGACGTTCATGGGTAGAATTTTTTAAATTTAGAAATTTTGCCTGTTTTAGACTATCAAGGGATCTTTAACGTGCATTTTAACATTATAAAGTACACTCGCAATCTCTGATTTTTACAGCTTATCTCCAATAAAGCTCAATATTCATACTCCGCACCACCCAGTTGAAGTCAGGGGTGAATACAGATGGACAAGTTCACAAAAATATCAACCTGCCACTGGCAGAAATCAAATTCAGACCCATTTTCTCAGAAAGCGAATGCCTTACTGACTGAGTTATTCTGTCCCCCAATCCAATGCATGATTATTTTTATTAGATTATTACTAGGTGCAGGAAGTGACACAGACTTACAGAATTTTCCAAGTCTGAAATATAATTTGAATGGCGAAAGCTATGATAAGATAGTGGCATAACATACTGGCTTTGTATTCTTTGGAAAAATGCTTTTTGCTCCTGGTATGAGCATAACTGATGTCAGCATAATACTCTGCTGTGGAAAGTAACCTACAACAGATTCGCATCCTTTGTTCCTGGAAGTGACCTAGTATCATCTGTTCTGTTTCATGAAGTACTATTGAAACTGGGATAAAGGTCTGTCTCTTTTGACAATATATGGGTCTTACAAGAACTTTACCCCTCATCACGGTGGGTGTTATATTTCAATTTTACCGCTAATTATTAAGTTGTGTCATTATCAACGCAAGAAAGAGATAACATTTTTATTAGGGATGATTCTATGATATCATTAGACAACCTTTTTTTTCCCCCAGATTCTGTATGATGGATGGAGACAAAAACAAGAAGGAAGTAAAGAACAAGCAGTGCTCCAACCAGAAACAACATGTCCAGAGCACAAATCCAAGCGTGAATAACCAACCCATCAATCATGCCACATCAGCATCTGGTGTGTCTGCAGCATGTTCAGACAGCTTGTCTGTCCTTTCCCAGTCTGATTCTCCTTCCCAGGAATATGCTCAGCATTCAGTTCTGCAGAGAGGAGACCAGTTAACTTCGCCTCAAAGTGTCCCTGTTCCAAGAGATCATCGTCACTCCTTGGGTGGTCTTGGGACAGCGAATGGTGCAACGAGCAATTCAGTCGTAAAAGCATGTAGTACAGGCACTCTGTCTTCATCACCTCCTCTGTATCTTACGCAATCTGGCAAACGAGACAGCTCTACTTCTGCAGTGTTTGCTGATCTTCCGCCAACTTTCAGTTTCGGTAAAAGTCCTGTGCTAGTCAGCAATGCCAATGCTACAAAGTCTGGAAATGGTGCATCAGATTCTGATTCTTTGAGCTGTGGACAGTTTCTTTGTCCTCTGCCATCGACACCACCCAGCTCCTCTCCACCTCAGAATCACGGTCAGGCAGTCTATAACTGGCAAGCCAGCAAGACATGCATAAAGGATCGGCTCACCTACTTATACAACACTGATACTATGACAGATGTCCAGTTTAAGGTGGGTTGAGTAGAATATAATGGTTTCTCTTGCACAACAGTCATGGTAAAATTTAACAATTGCTATCTGTAACTTCCTGTTCTTGGTTGCTCCTAATGTTATGAAGAACCAAACACAGAAGTGAGTACTGTGTAGTCAGTTTCAGAATCTGAAGCTCAGATCATTATTCTCTATAATATAGAGATATTCAATGAGACTATAGTATAAAGTAATTTTGTGTTATTTTCTTTTTCCTCTCCTGTTGTTTTAAATGTCATTTATATACATGTATTAAAGTGTGGTCATGATATCCATTCTTCAGGTCGGCAAACCTCCAGCTCATGAAATAGTATCAGCCCACAAATTTGTACTTTCAATTGGCAGTGCGGTTTTTGATGCTTTGTTCAACAGTCGGTTGGCTACCTCTGAAAGCATCATAGAAATTCCAGATGTTGAGCCCTCTGCATTTTCGGCACTGTTGAGATTCTTGTACACGGATGAGGTTCTCATTGGCCCAGAAACAGTCATGACCACCCTGTACACGGCAAAGAAGTACGCCGTGCCAGCTCTAGAAAGGGCGTGTGTGGAATTTTTGAAACGCAACTTGAGCCCCGATAATGCTTTCATGCTGTTGACCCAAGCACGACTCTTTGACGAGCCTCAGCTGGCTGCTTTGTGTCTGGAGACAATTGATAAGAACACTACAGAGGCTCTGGCTGCAGATGGCTTCACAGATATTGATCTAGACACTTTGTGTGTTGTGCTGGAAAGAGATACCCTCGGCATTAGAGAATGCAAGTTGTTCTCAGCTGTATGCCGTTGGGCAGAAGCTGAGTGTATCAGGCAGAACCTCATCCCACCAACGAGTGAAAACCAGGTAAGTTCCCTTTGCTTAGCCAAAATTGGTGTTGTAAATTGAAGATGCGGCATTGGTGATCTGGTGGCCGGTTATCCTGTTATCTTTTCTATCAGGACTTGTCAGCTGGCACACCTGCTCTGTCTTAGATCGTGTTTCTCTCTCGTCTGTCTCTACTCTTCCTCCCTACATTTTATGGATCAATTCGGTGTGTCCTGTTACACCTTAGGTGTATTAACACTACTTAGTTTCACTATAGATATTAAAAATGTCTGCCTATAGGGACCAATTGCCAGTATCCTGTTTTTCAACCTACAATACAGACTCGCTGTTTTGTATGTACCATTTTCATGGAGTCCCAACCTCATCATATATAGCTACCTTTTATGTGTTTGTTACTCTGTATTATCGCTATAGAAGAAGACATTCAGGGGCGTATTTTGGAATTCAGATGTTTGCATAGACAGCGACACTTGCATCTCTTACACTGTTTTAAACTGTCTAGGAATCTTTAACGTTATATGAGGATCTTTGATTTTATAGCCCATCTCCAGAAGAGCTTGGCATTCAAACTCCACATAAACATCAACAAATTCACAGACAAAAATTCCCCTGCAACTGGTAAGATTTGAACTCAGACCAATGTACTTGGCAAGCAAACGTTGTCCTACTGACTGAGCTAGTCTACCTCAGTTGCTAATATTACTTTACTCTGCCATTGCATTCATTAAAGTGATATATATATATACAATGTGTTATAAAGCTTCAGGTTTTGATCCTTTATGTGTAACAATTTACCCCAGGGGTGTAAAGTTGCATCGTATTTCACTTGTTTTAAGTAAGACTAGTAAATGGTGAAATTATAGTTGCAGACTGTTTCAAGATAAGTCTTCGCCCACATAGATACATTAAAAAATAAAGTTAAAGTCAAACTGAAGTAATGAACTAACTGATGTTGATCATTTAAATACTAAAACACCATGTTTTCATGAGGATTTTATACTTCCTCTGCAAAAAAATAATCTGCACCATTTCATCACATTTCTATCGAATTAGAAATTGAGAATTGGCGATGTATTATTTTTAATTCTGTAAAGCTGATATGATTTAAGGGTATTCACTACACAATATTATTGACCTTTTTAGATCTATGTCTAGTAAAAACAAGAGACCATTAGAAAATCTAGTAATGCAAATTATTTTTCTCATTAATGTTAGTTTTCACCTCTGAATTAATGACAATTTCATTTTGATTTATTATGTCAAATATCTAGAGGGCAATTTTAAAAAAAAATTTTTTCCTTGATAGGCATATACGTTATTTTGATGAAGACATATATATATATATATATATATTTTATAATAACACTAACATTTTGTTCACAGCGTTCGGTTTTGGCTCGTGCTTTACGTCTTATCCGCTTTCCCCTGATGACTGTCGAAGAGTTTGCCATGGGCTCGGCACAGAGCGGAATCCTGGAAGACCGGGAGGTGGTGGAGCTTTTTCTCTACTTCACAGTGAACCCCAAGCCCAGTATAACCTTCCTGGATATCCCCCGTTGTTGTCTCACGGGCAAGGAGCAGGTTGTGTCCAGGTTCTGTCAGATTGAGAGTCGATGGGGTTACAGTGGTACCAGTGACAGGATAAGGTTGGCATACTTTTTTTTTAACCTGTGTCACAGATATTTTGCCAGTTGTTATAGTTGATTAAGTGCAAGTAGAGTACTTAATATTCTCACAGTATTGATAAATAGATGCTTAAATCATCAAAGGTGTTTTGTCTTTATGGGTGTTTTTGGATGAAAAAGAAAACTATTTTGTCAAAAATTATATATTGTGAACAGATTTAAAAACAATGCATCACTGGAAGGGACATTTGCATACTTTTTTTAAGAACATAATCTCAAACTTTGCGAGACGAATATTGTTGAAACATTTTTTTTTTTTGTTGCAACTTTGTCCTTTTGCATTATGTTGGGAATATGAAGTACATTAAATTTGATGATTGTTGTATAAAATTTAATTGTAATGAATTAGAATTTGATCAACCTTTTTATTTATTGTTTCTATAGGTTCATGGTAAACAGACGGATTTTTGTTGTTGGGTTTGGATTGTATGGGAGCATTCATGGACCAACTGAATACGCTGTGAATATACAGGTAAAAAGCAAACAATTTTAAACAGGAGTACTTTGGTAACTTGTATGGTAATAACAAATTTTGGTTTTTATCATAGGATATTCCAAACATGTCTTGTTGCAAACTCACTAAGATCAGCATATTCGTATTATTTTGAATTTTATCATGATTTTTTTTTTCTTATAATAGATTTTGAAATGAAATGAAATTTCTCATAATTTGATTATTGGATTCTTTATTTTGTAGGCTAATCTAAAAGAAAAACTATCATAAGCACAGAAAAAAAAATCTAAAGGAAAAATATTAAATAGGCTGCAGGTTTGGAAACAATTCCCCTTATGTATAAGGGTGCAATTTGTAAAGGGGGCCTTCAGTATTTTGTTGTTCATACTTTTCCTCATGGTGGCCCGGTAGCTGAATGGTTAGAGCGTTGGACTCCTAATCCAAGGGTCCAGGGTTCAAATCCAGGAGGTGACAGTGTTGTGTCCTT
>JBDFRD010350718.1:0-10092 GCA_039654405.1 Bullina lineata | reverse complement strand
CTTCTTCTCCTTCTCCTTCTCCTTCTTCTTCTTCTTCTTCTTCTTCTTCTTCTTCTTCTTCTTCTTCTTCTTCTTCTCCTCCTCCTCTTCTCCTCATCCTCCTCCTCGTCTACTTTATCTAGCTCAAATATATCTTATGCTTGTACCCCATTCTTTCTTCATCCTTCGCCTTAGCCACATCTCTCTCTGGTTTCTTTCTCTTCTTTCCTCCTCACCTTTCATATTGCTCCACTCGCATGAGATTAAAGTTACCTGCTTTCTCTCACCCCCTGACTCTGACCATTATTTCTGAGAGATTAGCTTTCCAGCTGGGCTTCAATATGGCTGGCCTAGCCCACTGCTGGAAGAGTCTTCTACCTGATGCTTTAGTGGCCAACGTCCCTTTTTCTTCCCCCTCTGGGCCAGTACAAACATGTCTTGTCAGTTACCTCTGTATTCATTTTCTCCCTCCTTCTCCCTTTTCCAGGAGGAACCTCCTGCATGGAGGAAAGCCCAGCCTAAGTCACAGAAGTTCTACAAAGGCTCCAGTCCGCCTAGCACCGTGGAGGCCCTCAGACCAGTGGTGCAACGTGCTGTCTACCAGCTGCTGGATCTGAACGGCTCACGCCGCCAGAACACGGTCAACAAGTGGAGTGTGCGCAAGAAGAAAGACGCGGTGGACGCTGTTCTGGTGCAGGAGCTGGGGGAGGAGGAGAGGGGATGGGTGGACTACTCCCAGGATGAGCTCAACCTCAAGATGACACTCACCGACTCCATCTTCGATGCCTTGCTGGCAGACACAGTGCAGACGTTACAGGAGATCTACCAGCGCCGAGGCCAGTCCCATCCATGACAGCACTGCCCAAGTGAAGCTGTAGTGCTGTAAGTCAGTGTAGTGCTGTTGGAATTGAGGAGGGGGTTCATCTCTGGCAGGGTTGATTGACCAGGATGGCTGTGCTAAGGCTGTATCCAACCCACAGCCTCCATCTAATTGTTGCAATTCTGATTGCAGTGCTTTTGTCTTCACAAAGGAGATAATAGGTGGTCCTGGATCGATCTGTGGTGAAAAACTGCAAGTTGAAGTAAGATTTAGCGAGGGCTTGGGCTCTGGGATGGACTGGAAGGTCCAGGAGTAGTGGCCTCCTTGTGACTGGCATCAGGTTCATCACAACTGACATCTGCCTGTTGTAAGTGAAGGAGTTGGGAGGCACCTGCAACTTTCTGGCTTCCTTCGCTGCTGGAGACGATTTTCTTAGTTCCAGAAACAACAAAGATGTGACAAGGGCGTCAAGAAAAAAACAAAACTCGTGTGTTGTGAATGGAGATGTTTTGCGCAAAGTTCTTGTTTCTGACATGCCTGGAAGATGGATGCGTTTTAATGTTTCACAAGTGGGGAAGCGTTTGCGTCGATGAATCCAAGGATCTGATGTGACAGGGCAGAGATGATTTAGCCTTTCCCCCACCTGCCACAAGATATTGTCTTACTTTTGGTTTTTGCTTCAGCAAGTGACTTAGAAATGATAATGGAATTTGTGAACGTGCAAGCAATGACACGAAAAACCCAAATTTTATAGCTCTTCCTTCTTTCTTTTTTTTTGAAAAACAGCTTTGGTGATACTGAAGGGAACTTCAGCTCAAGGTGGATAACTCTTGTGTATTATCTATGACGCTGGAATATGAATGCAGGAGATACTGAGTAGTGTAAAAGCATTTGATTCTGGTTAGTGAAACTCTGCTGTAAGAGGTAGAGTAGAGAAATCTACACCAGATGAATCCAGGAGGCACAACAGTGTTTTTTGTCTGCTCCAATGTCTTGCTCATTCTTCCACTAGAGTGCACATCTAGATAAGAACTGCCCCTTTGAATAGGGCAGTGCATAGTGATTGAATATAATATCTATACTAATGGCTTGTCCTAGATATTCATGTATAAAGCTTTGTGCACAGTGCCTTTAAATGTAACTATTGTGTATCTTGACCTTTCAAGAAAAAAGCAAACAGATTGTTTTGTAATCCTTTCTTTTTCTCTTCTCCCGGTCCTTCAAGACAGTAGAAAAAGAAAAAAAATATTCCTTATCATTAGTGCTTTAAAGTAAAAAATATTCCCGGAATTTTTTTTTTCTGTTTGGTTTTATCGGGTTTTTAACCAAAAATATCTCATGGTGTGGTTGTTGTGAAGATGAGTGTGCTGTTCCATTTAAATTCCTACACCGTGGTCCTTATATATATTGTCATTGGTCAGTGCCTTGCATACAACGACCTCCTCGCACTCGCTATTTCCTCGGGGATATATAAATATATATTTATATTATACATCAATATAGAAAGAGATTTATATAACTTTAAAATATGACGCACGTTAATTTGACTGAATGAATCGGAAACTATGAAGTCTAGTATGCGTGGGATGTTTCCCTCTTCATCTCTGTGAACTTGGCATGTTTCAGTGTTTAACGTTTATCTGTGGGGTCTACGTGAATCTTTTTAAATTCTTTCTTACTTCCGTTAAAGTGTATTGGATTATTACGGTGTGGCTTTTATGAAAGAAATATTTATATTTTCCTAGCAACATTCCTCTGAACTACATCATGTAGGCCATACATAGAACTTAATTTCTGCAGATAAATGTCTTACCATATATATATATATTTTTTTTTTTTTTTTTTTTTTTGTGCTCTACCATGTTTTTGTTCTTTTTTTTTTTAAAACCCTTTGCTTCTCAGAGGGATGACAGTGGACACAATGGTCTTTGAAATCAGGTGGACATTTTCTCCCCCCATGGTTTTTGTGAGTTTTTTTTTTTTGATAAAGAAAGAGAAAAGGTTCCTACAAAAGGCTTCAGAGCAAAGGACATGAATATTGGCAAAGTACTCAGGTGCCTACTTCATATTCCAGTAGAACATAATTTCACCAGCCAGTGTGTGGACAAGGAGACGAGTGACATTCTTAGTCTACTTGGCCCATGTCATTTCCCCCTTCAGCCCAACAAGATGCTGAAATTGTTGCTTCCATTGAAAGTGCATCTACACAGCTTGACCTTTGCAAATGTGTTCTCTACGTGTATTGTATTTGTTTGCAGTAGGAACAAATGTTTTCTTTAATTATGCATGTGGTCACAATCTTTTTTTCACTTAATATTAAATTGTGATTGGAAAATCTGTTCTGTTATTTACTGCTCGTGGTAAGAAAGTAATTGTTCCTTATTTATGACTGTTCATTGTAATCTTGTTTTGTTTTTCATTTCCACTGAATTCTTCATGCAGTTTGACAGAAGCTTAGCTGGTATGCATGGATGGAGAGTTTCTGCACTTTGCATTGACGTTTCCTGGTGTGAATGGCTTGTTCATGGCTTGAAGAGAAACTGTTGCACATGTTTCCCTTGTGTACATAACGGCCTATTTATTCATTGCCCTACTCCCGTCTTTGAATTTGACTGTAGTTGTAGTAAAGCTATTTGTGCCAGGCAGTTTGCACAGTCCTACATTTATTTTTTGTCGTGTTGGAGCCATGACTCGGAGGTCAATAAGTCTTTAGCCAAGAGAAAGCTCAAGTGAAGATGTGCCACTTGTTTGAAGTAATTGTTTCTTTTTGAACATTTTCCTCGTAAAAATAAAAAAAATATGATTCTGACTTTATCTACCTGAATATCCTCTTCTCCAAAGTCGAAACAAACAAAAAATATTGAAACAAATGGAAATAATTGTCTTTTACATTGCCTTTCACATATTGGACAGTAAAGATCAAATTGGAAAATTAATTCTCTTTGCATGTGTAGGTATAATGCTCCTATGTGTATAATATATGAGTATATGATTTACATGATTATATAGTTTGAGTAATTTTGCCAGTCCTAACTCTTCACCAATTCCGTCCATATTCTTAGTCGTCATGTCTGTTGCTGTGCTGTCTGGTAGCTGCATAGTGACCAATGCCTAGACCTGTATGGCTGTCCCCCTTGTAACATCTAGTCTGTCCATTTGTTGGTCTTGTGGCATTAGAATGCAGTTATGGAAATGCCCTGTCACTTTGAGTTGTGTTTTTGTTGACCATTTCATTCCAGACTTTTACAATGTTGTCTAGTTTTCTTTAAATGAATCGTGAAAACTAAAAAATTTAAGTCTCACATTTATATAATTTTTAAAGCATGAAATGAGAACTGAAAGATTTTTTGTTTTTAACTTTTATTTTTAAAATGTACCGGCAACTGTTGCTTGTGGTGTCCGGTAAAAGGACAAGTTATCCAGTGACTATTGAATCTCTGAAAACACGTTTTAGAAGTGAACATATTGACTTCTCTGATTTGAGGAAGTATTTTTCATTTGAGGCTTACGCCACATGAGTGTGGTTTATCAGTCTAATTTTAGATATAATGTTTTTGTTCCAATCCATTCCTGGGTTGGGTTTTGTCTTGGCTCTGCAGTAGCTGCAGTCACTTTTGTAGATGTAGAAGAAGAAACAGAGTATTGGATCATTTTAATATGAAATTGTCAAACTTTCCATTTTTTTAAAACTAGATGTAGCTGTAGTTGTACATACAAATGATAAAACAACATTAAATTATTGTACAGTTCTCATAAGCAAATAAATAAATGGAATTTTAAACAAATGCTCTTTGTTGAACTCTCCTCTCTCTGTCAAGTAATTGTGTGATGGTAATGCAAGAAGCCACTGGGGTGATCACCAGCTGCTCTGCCCCCTCGATGGCATCACCTTCTGTGTGTCAAAGAAAAATGCTACTTCATCTTCATTGAAATTCACTTCCATTCTCAGAGGTGGGATTGGTTGTGTTGATTACTACTAGTACAACAGGACATCCCCCTTTCTCAGTCCTCAATTGTTCCTCAGGAAAAGCATTTCTACTTTCTAGTATGAAACAGAAATACAGAAACTCTCTTAACCCTTTCACTGCCAGCATCTGTAGCTGAATCCAGGCAAAAAAAAATGTTTTTTAATGAAATGGTGAAAACTTGTTTGTTTTTAAAATTAGTTGGGTTTTTTTTTCATTATAGTGTTGATGTGTCAATTAATGTTAAGGAAATTAGAATCCAGTGAATTGACACCATTAATATTGGCAATTAGCAAAAATGCTGTGTGTATTTTGTCGATCGTAGAACTTGGCAGCAAATGGGTTAAAGGCCTGTAGAAATGAAGGGGATTATTAAAATGGAGTACGCAGAATGAGATGTTTTTTACCCTTGAGAGGTCCATGACAATACTTAATAATCTCAATTACCAAAGAAACAAATTATTTTATGATATAACTTTTTTAATGATAAATATTTTCTGTAAAATAATCACAAGTCAAAAACGCACTTCAATTTATTTTGAACGATCAACAGTTGTTTAAATAATCATCTTTCTTAACTTGGAAAATAAACAATCATTAGCAAACATCAAAATTGATTTAAACATTTTTTTCTTTGTTATCAATGGTCCAATATAGAAAACAAAATATGGCATGAGAGGTGAACTGTAGAAGATTCCCCAACACCAAAAATGTAAAGAGAAAAAGAACCAAAAACATTAACTGCTCAACTATGGCAGGTTAGATTTTAATTGCCCACAAATCAGCACAAAGTCCTGTACCCTTGAGCCATATGCCAATCTCAGCAGCTCCACTTACCTCAGGACAAGATGCTGCGACGTCAATAAAGGGCATAAAAAACATAATATAAATAGTTATTTACCGCATTGAATAGCAAAATAAAAAAAGGTGCAGGAGCAGCAAAGTGAAGCTTTAAATAATGCAAAAAAAAATGTGTTCAACTTAAACACGTAACACAACAATGAACTGGGCAGAGACGCAATCAAACGTGTTCCATTGAGGAATTAAGCCCATTTCATGAGTTCAGTAGCTTCGCTTCTACTCTGATCATCACAGTTTAAAGAAGCTCTCTCAAAGCCCTATGACCTTTCATAAACAGAGCATAAGGACAAAGCAGGAGTCAGCAATTGCTCAAGATTGACCTCAGTGTTTGTGCACTTACATCGTGTGAATGAAAGCCTGGCTCTGTTCTCATAGTCGTCTAAGTCTGTAGATCTGTTCTTCAAATAACATGTTTAAAAAAAAAAAAAAATCAGCAGAAATTTTCAGCAACAATTTCTATAATGGATGCCACTCTATGCACTTTAAATTTAAACACATCAAGAAGCCAGTGGCTATGAACTGCAGCGACGGAGTGAGATTTGTTCTTGCTGCAGTGAGGTAAGTAAAAGAAAAAAGTAAAAAGTAAAGTTCCTTTAAAGCCTATAAGGCCCATAGGGCCGGAGCTTATCCCGGTTTCGGGAGCATGAAGCAGAACAGATAATTTTTACTTCATCTCCTAGACAGGACACTAGTCTGTTGTAGGACTTACTTCCCCGGCAGAATATGCTGGTACCTCAGGAAGACCTACTGAGAAAATCTCCTGGTGCAGAAATGTAATGCAAGTTTTTGTTCTGTGGTAATGTACTGAGAAAATATCCAACTGGATTGACATATTAAGAAAGTTTCCAAAAGCAAAAGTTAGAAATTTAAATTAAAAGCACTTATGCAAATCAGAGTAAAGCAGATCTCTAGCCATAAACACCAGACAGCCCCAAAAATTAATAAAGCATTTATGTACAAGCATACACGTGCCGTGTTCTGGATATATAACATTGTAATCAAAATATTAAGTACCTGTGTAAATACTTTCCTTCTCAGAAAAGCACATGATAAATGTGAATAAATAAATAAAAATAACACAAGAAAAGTTGTGAAAAATAAAGCAGCTGTAGAAGTTTTATAACCTCAGAAGAACAAAGACAGAAACAGTCAGGTATCTTCCAGCTCACAAGGACAAGGCCTTCCCAAATTGATTGTCTGTCAGCTGAACTAGCTCAAAATTGGTCTTCGTCTCCATTAAGCCTTTCCCTGCCACATTCACCCACTGATGAAAAGCGAGTGGAGTGCCATGTTTGCTAATTGCCACTGTTAATATTTCAGTTAATTAACATGACACACTTCTTTTTTAAAGTACAATGAATAAAACGAAGTCTGATATAGTTTATTATTTAAATTAAGTTCTTTTCACTGTTTATTTGAAAAAAAAAAACCCCGATGACTTTTTGCTATGAGTCAGCTACAGATAGATCTAGCTGGCAGTGACAGGGTTAACACCAAATTTCTAAAGCACCAAAACTGTTTCACTTTAGTACAGAACAGAGATTCAGCATGAGAACACAACTGGAACAACAACAAGAAGCTCAACCCCTTACAATCTCCACAGTTAGACAGAACTGGCTGGCTGGGAAAGTGTGTATGCAACAGTGCAGGTCAATATCTCTCTCTGATGGACCTGTGATGTTTCACAGTGTTATCTTTGACCAAAAAGACAACAATAAAAACTAGGCTGGTTCACAAGTAGCAGACATTCAGAGGTGGGTATGGACAAGGCATTAATTTGCAGACAAGGTTTTAAGTAGTGAATAGGTATTAGAAATAATTAGATAGCCAGCTGACAAATAATAGAGAAGTATCATACAAGTTTTGGAAAATATGAAACGTGTGACCTGATTAGTCTAATTGGCAAGTAAGACGTATCAGTCTTTTCTGAGCTGCAGGCATTTACAGGTGCAAATGAACTGGTTTTCAAATTTTGATTGACTGTAATATTATGCAAGCATTTCTCTCACATCTGAAGTTCTGAAATTTCCCACGTTCAGTTTACAATGTCTTGATAATGGTGTATTCAATCCTATTACTGTTACTATTACATATTAAAATGCACATTCAGACCTTTCTAAGGCTATGCAAAGCTCAAAACCAGTAACTGGTAACAACAGAATTAAGCGTTGATTTGAGAAAACAGGTCACATACAGTAGAGAGTCAGTGGCCATGAGGTAGTCAGTCATCAGGATTTGAGAGGTTAGAGCCAAAACTGTTCCCTGTGACTAATGTGGACATGGTGGAATGTTCAAACTATGGCTTCCTCATCAAAACAGATCTGGATCAACAACAAGAACAAAGTTGTACAACTGAAACTGAGAAGACAAGAGTTTCACTAGTCAACTTCGTCTGAACAGGATTAGAGTATTTGGTTCCCATGGGGTGACTTTTTCAAAGAATTCCACTGCACATTTACCAAAGGGAAAATTTTCATTACCTTATATCTTTGACGCCATAATGATTTCCTTCTACTTTTCGTCTCAGTTTCCAGAAAGTATTCAAGTTTTCTCATAGCAGGAGGTTTGGCACAATTTAGGCTGAACTTGTCAATAGAGAGTCACCTTCGGTAACACATCGAAGCTCATTGCAAACAGAAACTGAGATCTTCCTTTTCAGAAGTGAACAATTACAAAATCACTTTAGCCCTAGAAACTAGTACTGCCCAACTATGCAAATACGTCAAATTAAAAAAAGGCAAAATATATGACAAAAAAACCTTGAATTCACCAATTTTCTTTGTATGTATCCTAAAAAGGGAATAAAAAACCTATCATTTGGTGCAATTGTTCCATCCCCACGTGTATACGTTTGAAAAATCTTCCATGGCACTCTGGCACATTCGACTGGGCAGTACCAGGGTTAAAAGTTTGCCCGCCTGCTGACCCGACAGCTTGTGAGAGACAGACAGCACTGCTAATCTCTGGTCCCCCTTCTACCTGTTTAGTGGGAGCTGGCTAGAAAAGCAGGAAATTCAAAAATCACTTGAAAACATGGCAAGGTGTCATCACTTACAGGTGTGACAGTAAGAATGTTAAATAGACAGGTTACTTTACATGAACTTTCACTCTTCACAATGGGACAGAATAGGTAACATCTTCAGTCTCTTTTCTTCAAAAACATTTTTCGGCAACTTCCTTATCACGTTTTGTTTTTTGAAGACATTTTTTTTTCTCCCTAAAGTGTTTAAATCAATGAGATTGTCTTCTCTTAACTAAATTCCTTTCCTAGAATCCTCTTTTTTCCTCAAACTTTTTCCACCAATAAAGCCTCTTTCCCTCCAGAAAAAAAAAAAAAATAGCATTATAAGGAATGTATTTTTCTTTTCCTTGCAATCCTTGATGTACATAAATATCAACTTTTCCTTCTCCTAACATGGGTCTGTGTTCCCCAGTTCACACTACGGGGCTGCTTTCTGGCATGCGTCCGTAGCTGTTGGCACGACCAGACCGTAAGCGGCGAACCAGGCGGGGCAGGACAAAGAGCAGAGCAGCACCAATAGCCATCCCGATGAAGAGACAGACTGGCACCCAGGCAGACTTCACTGCAATACAAGGAGGAGCACCAGGATGAGTAGCCCATAATGACTCACACACAGGCACACACAAGCAATAACTCTCCTCATTCATGCACACACACACACACATCTACAGACTCAATACAGTTATGCATAAATATACACACAATGATTTATCCACACATACACATGCACGCGCAATGATTCACTCCACGCATACAGAAAATGATTCACTCCATATATTCACACCATGATTCACTCTACATATTCACACCATGATTCACTCCACATATTCACACCATGATTCACTCCACATATTCACACCATGATTCACTCCACATATACACACCATGATTCACTCCACATATACACAAAAGCACATGACTCGCTCTACCCAAGAGTGCACACATGCACAGACACACATGCACACACACACACACACACACAAACACACACACACATACACACACACGCACACACACAAACACACACACACGCACACGCACACACACACACACATGCACACACACACACACACACACACAGGACTCACCCCACCACATACACACACATAAAGGACTCACCAAATCCATCATAGCT
Organism: Bullina lineata; assembly: GCA_039654405.1. Taxonomy (NCBI): domain Eukaryota; kingdom Metazoa; phylum Mollusca; class Gastropoda; family Bullinidae; genus Bullina; species Bullina lineata. The sequence goes on along the minus strand of JBDFRD010350718.1, from coordinate 310 downwards.
TTGAGGGGCAGGCTTAGGGGGAGGAGGGAACACACAGTGCCTCTCATCTGTGTTGTCTCCACAGTCATCATTTCCATTGCAGAGCCAGTTTGGGTGAAGGCATATTCCGTTATCACACATCTGACTAGCATTGCAGTCTGGAGCAGATAAGAATGTTCTCGGGTCAATCTAAAGACAATGACAGGTCAGGCTGATGGCAAAAGAATTATAAAAAAAAAAAAAAAAAAAAAAAAGACAAAAAAACAATGGTCTTTTTCTTACTTTCTCTGTCCCCAACTCTACCTTTCGGTGTATGGGTTTTTTTACTGAT
>JBDFRD010350607.1:0-10094 GCA_039654405.1 Bullina lineata | reverse complement strand
GGACAGAATGAAGTGGAAATCCTTTGTGTGTGGCCTATACTCTGATAAGGGTGATGGGCAATGATGATGATGATGATGACCAGAGAAAAACAAAGAGAAGAAAAAAAGCTTGTGTCTCAAAAATTTCGATTTATCCGACTTCTTCTTGTGAAGTTTCCACTGTACTTAAAATCACCACTATCAACAACAGACAAACGGACAGACAGACTGTCTCTCTCTCTTTCTCCCTCCCCCCCCCCTCTCTCTCTCTCTCTCTGTATCATTACCTTTTTCTACTTTCATTTTCTCAAATTCATCCGGCATGTTCTTCTCCAGCCAAGCTTTGCACTTCTCATAGTTGGGGTAGTTCTCACAGTACTGAAACAGGTTCAACACTCAAGTCAGGCAACAAATTACTTACTTACACTGCCCTTTACACCAGCTGGCATGCAGGGCAATAAGGCATTTCTTAACCTGGGAAAATGAATGAAAACTTGGTGCTTAATTCAGTCCAACCTATCTAACACACATGAAATGAAAGGGAAGAAAAGCACTTTGAGAACAGATACACATTCTACCACGTAAACTGTAGTGGTGAGGTGACCAGGTGGTTAGACCATTGGATTTCTAATCCAAGAGTCCTGGGTTTGAATCTGGTCAGAGACTGTTATGTGTCCCCCAAAAAAGACTTTTCACCATTTTACTCCCCCCACACAGATGCTGTCTTTTGAGATTTTCTGTCAATTGCAAATGACCAACTAGAAGTTGAGTTTCACTGTGCAGTGTAAGATACAAACGTTGAGGTGACTAGTTATAAAGTTTTCATCTCTGAGTTTCACTGTGCAGTGTAAGATACAAGCGTTGAGGTGACTAGTCATTAAGCATCTTTACATATGCGGCCGCGCTGAGCCCTGGAACAAGCGCGGGACGAATCCCACCTAGGAATTGTGTTTACATATTTATATCTGCTGTTGACGCTGACGCGATGGCCTTAGAGTTGACCTAACCCCCTACAGGAAGTTACATGTGGGTGTCACTCGTGTACAAAGTGTCAAAAAAATTAGGTCGGCCTTGCTCAGACCACCTCGCGAGCAGGGCCGAGCGCGGCCCGAATTACCCGGGTAACTCGCCATATATGTAAAGAGAATTTCAGGGGTCGGGCCACGCTACTTGGACATATGTAAAGACACTTATACATTCATCAACAACAGCCCGTTCCTCCACAGACTTGCTCTCTAGACTCCACAGTGTTGGTGATACGGGCTGCTTGAAGTATTCACACATTGAAGCAATGAAGACATGCAAGTGGAAGGAAACTCTCTCATCACATTTTATGAAGCTATCACATATTTAACTTTCTGATAGTAAGGGAACTGTCTCATCACATTCTATGAAGCTATCCTTTATTTCACTTTCTTGCAGCCCTAAGCCACTCACTTACAATTTTATCCAAAATAAATGTATCACATGAAAGGCAAGTTTGTTGTGTATACATGTATCTGTATCAGAAAAAAAATGTCTGTTCCCGCAGCAAAGTTAATCATAACTACCACACAAAACTATCTCAAATGTTTATTATGCACCAGTTCTCTCAAACATAGCTCTCCAACTGTTAACTTGACAACTACAGAAACACTTCAAGAATTTCTTACCTCAACTGGTACTCCACATTCTGAAATGGTAGAAAAACAAAAACATTTCCATTAAAAACTTCTGTAAAATTATTGTACAACCACTACTACTACTAGATCTACATGTCAAAATTTAAACAATCCAACTTATTCATCCAGGAACCAGTTGCAAAAAAACAACAAAAAAAACTCTCTTTGTGAAAATGTACTTTTCATGGTTTGAATTTATTCAAAATCAAGCCCACCTGTACCTACCTCCACAGTACAACCAAGCCCACCTGTACCTACCTCCACAGTACAACCAAGCCCACCTGTACCTACCTCCACAGTACAACACACTGAGTGGGTACCGCACACCTGGCTGGGGCCCACTGTTCTCCAGGAAAGGCTTTGACTCTGCAACTTCTGCCATTACTTAAAAAGAAACAAACATAAAAAATCTATGAATTACCGGTAATACAATTCAATTCAAATAAACGATTTTTAATGTTTAAATAGAAGCTTTTCTTATCAACTGCTACGTACGTACAGCAGCATTGCAAAGTTAACGACAACAAGCTCATGAAAATACACAGACATGTTTTCTGGTCAGAGAATAGTTCTTCCCCTTTGTGCAACTCTTGAAAAAAAATTTGTAAATACTGCATGGAAGAAAAGGAGCTTTTGTAGGCACCTGTAGGCCCTGGTAGACTGACATCGCTATGTGCGCTCTTTCATACCTTTTCTAACGTACTTGTTAAATGTTAGTACAAAGTCCTTGCATTCAATAGGCTACTGAACTTAAAATATTTCAATCACTTCCCTAAAGCTATACTAAGCAGACAGCACTATACACTATAACTACGACAAGTCCCTTTCTAAAACTAAAACCACGACAAGCCCCTTTCTAAAACTACAGCTACGACAAGCTGACAAGCCCCTTTCAAAAACTACAACTACGACAAGCTAACAAGCCCCTTTCTAAAACTACAACTACGACAAGCCCCTTTCTAAAACTACAACAAGCCCCTTTCAAAAACTACAACCACGACAAGCCCCTTTCTAAAACTACAACTACGACAAGCTGACAAGCCCCTTTCTAAAACTACAACTACGACAAGCCCATACAACTACAACTACGACAAGCCCCTTTCTAAAACTACAACTATGGCAAGCCCCTTTCTAAAAGTCACATCTGAGGGTGTGTCAGAACCTCACTTGTCATCATGCTATGAATAAAAATCTGCCAGGAGTGATATTTCATACTGTATCCAAAGTTTTAGCATTTCAAACATATTGAATAGTAATAAGGGGGAAGGGTAGACGACGACACAAGAGCTTAGAAGATATTTACAACATTTTTCGACTGGAAAATAGAACCCCAAAACCCTGTCCCCTGCCCTGGTCCTTTTTTTTTCAAAGGAATTTTTCATCATTCATATCATAGAATCTCTCTAGATTCTAGTCATCAGTCATAGATCTAGTCAGCCAGTGGTGAGTACCAGAGAGTGTGAGCATTGTTATTGTTCATTGCACGATTATTTTTTATAACTAATATCTAGAGGGATGGTGTTCCAAATGGACATGATCCAAGGAATGGCTCGTCGTAGTTATATTACACACAAACAGACCTAGACGACTAAATCTAGATCTAGACCAGAGTCGATAACACTAACAGTACCGGTACAGTTGATCCACTTAACAGTACGTGACAGACCTTTTCTTCCCTCATGCGCAAGTCCCGCACAAGAGATGAAACCGGAACTGAATTGCTGCCCTTGGTCCTTGAGTGCCTCTTCTGTGTCAAAAAATCAAAAGAGAGAGTCGTTCTAACGAAAGCTAGACTTCTAAAAATAGGCCTAGATCTAGATCTAGAGGAGTCTAGATTTTGATCTCTTGATACAACTACAGACAAAACCACCGTCCAAAACGCTGTTGATAACTAAAATTCGCCTTTTCTTTCTTAACATATAGCCTATGGTTTATTTTTAATTTCAGCGTACTGCGGATGAAATTATTTGAGTATAATGTTTAAGTCGTAGCTTCTTATTGAGCTTACTTCTTGTTTTGAAAGGGGAGTGAAAGGTAATCGAGCAATTGCATCGTCTTGATCGAGAAATCTAGGCCTATGTCAATAGGTCAATAAATAACAATGATGATAGGGAAAATAAATCAGTCACAGGCCAGAATCAACATCTACATCCTGATCTAGTCAAAAATAGGGTGAAGTAGTGACTTTGATAGCGAGATCTCCATAACATGTTTTTTTTATGAAGCCTCAGTTATTTTCCGGATCTAAATGAGCCTAGATCTAGGCCTATAGATTCTCTAGATCATAGACAGATGATCTCGATCTTGTCTAGTTTGTGAGTTCGTTTGTTTCTAGATTCTAGAACTAGAATCTAGATATATCTAGATTCTAGATCTAGAATCTAGATCTACTTATAGGCTAGATCTACTAGTAGTCACTAGATTTTAGTCTTATACTGTTATACACTAGATCTAGATCTAGATATACAGGTCTACGAGACAAATAATACAAGCCAGGATAGTTTATTTTATATGCAAATCATTCCATCATAGCATAGAAGCTAAAATTCTAAATTCTAGAGGCAGTTTCCGTCATCTCGACTCATCACATCTGAATTTCAAGATCAAATATAATCTAGATTCTAGATCTATCTAGAGAATCTAGAATCCAGAAATGAAAAATATATTTATTTATAAAACTTTTCTTTTTTTTTTCATGAATCTGTTCTCATTTGTGTCTAAAAATATGAGTAATTTGAGCACACTACTTGTTTGCTCTTGCTTTGTTATTCTCATATTATTGTGCACAGCAATGGCAGTGGGACTATTTAGAGAAACAGCAGCAAAGCTTTAGGTTTAATTCTTATTCTTACTTTGTTTCAGGACAAATGTTGATTTCACTTGTGATTCTGAGGCTTGAACTTGCCGAAGACAGTCCAGAACTCAAGTATTTCAGATCATATTCAGGTGTGAAATGTTCCTGTTTGACTTTGTATAATTTTTAGACAGTATACAACTACAACTGGTTTCCCACTTAAAAAATATAAATTGAATCACTTCTCTTTCCTTCATTGCTTCATTTGTATTATATATATGTACGTCAGTTATGATTTTTATTTAATTTCTAGAGCTCAATATAAAAAACTATATTGATTCCTTGACCAGGATAAATAGAATAGAACTGTTTCTGTTGTGGTAGCTCAACCATTTTTTGTTCTTCCAGCTGAGAAACTCCGGAATAGAAACCAGGGAAGTGTCACCGCGAGTAGCAAGACTTACGCTTCAGTCGCAAGTACAGGACTCTCTCACAAAAATCACTCATCGGAGTCTGGTCCTCATTCTCACTGTTCGGCAAACTGGAAGCAAGAAAGGCACCACTCAGGTCGAGGGTCGTCAGAAGATTGTGAGGATTCGGGACCTTCCCCTCGATGGGATGACTCTCACTCTGGGGATTCCCGAACTGTTCACACGCATACAGCGGACGATTCAGTCTTCTACGACACAAAAGAAAAACTTGCAGAGGCCAACAGAGTGTGTCGTGGTCAGAGAGAGCTGATTGATATTTACATTGAGTTGATTGATACTGAAGGTAGGGTTACTAGATTACTAGAAACATCATTTTTTTCTTTTCACCAAATCTTGAGAAATAAAAGTACTTGAAAAGTCTGCCTTTACAATCGTTCCAAAAAGTTTTTTAAAAATGAGAAGGAGAGAGAAATTGTTTATATTCTGTTCTGTAAGTGTCGACTTAGATTTCCATCGGCGATATCAAACCTGTTAGCATCCAAGACTGGAAATAACCTACTTCAGTCAGACTTAGATTTAGATTGCATGTACTCAGAAATGAAAAGCTTGTCAGATGTGTTCTAACTCCTTGCTAAACTGTTCTGAATCCAAGAGCTGGCCATGAGTCTGGAGTCGGGGAAACTGGAAGCTCCAGAGGTTCAGTCAGAAGATGCAACCACTTGTACGGACAAAGATGAAGGAGGAGAGACAGAGGATGGGCTGGAGGAGGAAGCAGGGGTAAGTTCTTTCAGAGATGGTTCCAGTAGTGGTCATCTTAACTGTAGTGGTCATCTAGTGGTCATCTGAATTGTTGTGGTCACCTAGTGGTCATCTGAACTGCAGTGGTAATCTGAACTGTAGTGGTCATCTGAACTGCAGTGGTCACCTAGTGATCATCTGAACTGTAGTGGTCATCTAGTGATCATCTGAACTGTAGTGGTCATCTAGTGATCATCTGAACTGTAGTGGTCACCTAGTGGTCATCTAAACGGCAGTGGTGACCTAGTGATCATCTGAACTGTAGTGGTCATCTAGTGATCATCTGAACTGTAGTGGTCACCTAGTGATCATCTGAACTGTAGTGGTCATCTGAACTGCAATGTTCATCTAGTGGTCATCTCAACTGTAGTGGTCATCTATTGGTCATCTGAACTGCAGTGGTCACCTAGTGATCATCTGAACTGTAGTGGTCATCTGAACTGTTGTGGTCATCTGAACTGCAATGTTTATCTAGTGGTCATCTCAACTGTAGTGGTCATCTCAACTGTAGTGGTCATCTCAACTGTTCTGGTCATCTCAACTGTAGTGGTCATCTGAACTGCAGTGGTCACCTAGTGGTCATCTGAACTGCAGTGGTCACCTAGTGGTCATCTGAACTGCAGTGGTCATCTGAACTGCAGTCATCAGTTAGTGGTCATCTGCAGCTGAACTTGGGGACTTACAGTTTTGCTTTGTTAGCCTTGTATTAGGAAGTCATATATTTCACTTTTTTCAATGTGGAATAGAATGGAGTGACAACACTTAGTGTAGTATAAGTTTTTTCAAATCAATGTTTGCACCCACTTCTATAAGTCCTGGTTCTATCATTCTCAGGAACCTGGCGCTGTCCACTTTGAGATGGTGGAAACGAAAAGAAACAGGAAGAAGGCGGAATCCAATGAGAAGTCGGCGGAGAATCAGGCAACGACTTCCAGTCACACTGGCTCTGTGACTCGGCCCAAAAGCCACAGTCCCACCGGCAAAATGCCGACCACCATCAACTTCTTCAGTGGGAATCCTAGTGTGGAGCTTACCAAGGGAGTTCTTCATATTTATAAAGAAACGTAAGATTGCATGCAGGCGAGGAAATGGACATGTCGATTGAAAAACACTTCAAGTTAGGCATAATATTAATTTACAGAAAGTTCCTAACAATATTTTAACGTACATGAATACAATGGCTGGTGTCAAAAGGACATAATGTCGACCTGCATACATCAACTTGGAATTAAATGTTTTCTTGAAAGTTTTTTTTGTTTTTGTTTTTTAACTCAGAATATCTCTTGCTATTACAAGTTTTGAAAACAAATTGTGAGGTCTTCACATCAGCCTCATTTAGGCTACAAGTAGTTCTGTAGCAGCTTCACAAATGTACAGTAGAACCCAGATATCTCCACGTCTATTAACTCGTCTTTCGGCTTAAATTAACTTGATTTGGAATTCCCAACTTTTTCTCTATACAGTATTACTACGTCGACATCCAGTAAGTCGACATTTTTTGCCTCTCTTTTCTCTTATGTCGACATGAACTGAAGAGCAAAGTGACATAAATAGCCCAAACCTATAAGCTCATCGAGAACTCCAGGGCCAAGCCGAGTGCATTGTGAAAAGAAGGATGGGCCCGGAGTTGATTACTACAGTCAATGAAGAAACAGCGTGCGGCCTAGCAAGAGGATGGGTAGGGGGAGTAGGGTGAAAGGGAAGAAGGGATGGGCGGGGTGGGATGGGAATGACGAGGCGAGCAGGTGGTTGGTTTCTAATGTCTTCTTATCAGAATCAGATAGGCCTAGGCCACAGAGCGCGAAACAAAAAAGAGATGCTGGCCACCATAAAGTAGTCTCCCTTGTTCCCCTTCAAACCTACTGCAATCTCTTATGTCGACTTTCTCTTTACTTGACGTGATTTCAATAGTCCCAGCAATTACGACTTATGCGGGTTCTACTGTAAGTGTTCCAACATTCTCTGGAGTTCCATTGTTCAATGAACATTCCCAGGCAGATGACGACCTTGGACAAAGACGTGGCACGGAGTGAGATGCTGTGCATGCTGGGAGTGCCGGCATCCTATACCATCCACGACCTCATCAAATTCATCGCTCCCATGGGGTGAGTGCTTTTTGGTGGTAGTGGGCCCTACTTGATCTATTTTATTTATATGCAACATCATGTGAAGAAGATTTAGTCAATGACTTAAAGTGATTGGTGTGTTCAGTATTTACCTTGAAGTGATGAGTGTGTCTGTGATTGGTGTGTTCAGTATTTACCTTGAAGTGACGAGTGTGTCTGTGTTCCAGGGACTGTGTGGTGTACATGCAGGTGCTCAGGGACACCTTCCCAAACCAGTACATGCTGCTCATTAAATTCCGTGATCAGGTGAGAGATGCATAGCAACAGATCAGCTTTCATCCCATTTCTACATTCACTACAAGTTGCTTCTTATTCATGGTTTCATTTCTTGTCAATTGGATTTCAAGCATGCACGAAGTTTCATACTAGAAGACATGTTATAAATGAAGGTAGATCATTTATTGGTTTACAAGCATGGATACCCGTTCAAAGAAGGGATCACAATGGGTTCAACTTGCTACTGTACCAAGAAATTGAAGTCTACATTTTCTATATCTATAACATCTCCACCAATAACACAGTGTACATGAAGAGATCCTAGCAAAAACATCAGTTTTTGAAAATTTAATATTGAGAAGATTTTGATTTTAAAACCCTACAACGTATTTGAAAGTTCTTTTTGTTCATTATTGTGTGGAAAGAAGTGGGTGTTTTGTTAATTAATATTAAATACAAAAATTAAGATCCAGCGAAGGAACACCATTAATGTTAGAATTATCAAACGTTGCTTTTCGTCGATCGGTGAATTTGGCAGCGAAAGGGTTAAGTCCTTTTCACCTCTAGATGTGAAATGGGTACCTGCATATTCTGGCCAGGAGTAACCCTATGACAGACTAGGATTCTGTGTAAGGAATGGTATCATCTGTTCATCTCCATGCTAGTCAAAGTACTATAGACTGAGTGTGTGTGCTTTGTTTGAACTGTTGCTCCTTGAACATTGACTCACTGCTCGCTGCGTGTGTCCAGACTTCCACTGATGACTTCTACTCCTACTTCAACAACCGGCCCTACAACTCCATTGAACCGGACATCTGTCACTTGGTCTACGTGGCTAGGCTGGAGCTCATCAATGAGTCGGAGGTAGAAATCTAGGCATTCTTTCATTCTTTGTATTCTTTGCATTCTTTCATTCTTTGTATTCTTTCTTTCTTTCATACTTTGCATTCTTTCATTCTTTGCATTCTTTGCATCCTTTCATTCTTTCATTCTTTGCATTCTTTCATTCTTTGCATTCTTTCATTCTATCTTTCCACATTTGGAAAGGGAACTATCTTCCATATCCTCTGTCCTTCTCCCCCACCCCCATTTCTCCTTTTTTCTTTTGACTTTTGTCTAAACACCCCAGGAGACTAATGTTTTGACACCCAGGGACTGATGTATGGATAACATAGTGTTGGTACGATGACAACATAACGTTGATGTATTGACAACATCATCATCATCATTGCCCCTCACCTTTATCAGGGTATAGGGCACACTCAAGGGATTTCCACTTCATTCTGTCCCGGGATAACTTTGCCAGTTCTGACCAATTGACGACATAACAATGCAATGACACTGATGGACTGACAGCTAGAGGTGAATGCCGTGTCACCTGATCACCCCAGCACAGCCATACATGAACACATTGTCTTTTGTTTATTTACAGGGCGGTAGCCTCCCTTTGATGGACATGACAGAGTTGCCGAACTGTCCAGTGTGTTTGGAGAGAATGGTAGGTGGAGGTAGAGAGAATGGTAGGTGCAGGTGGAGAGAATGGTAGGTGCAGGTGGAGAGAATGGTAGGTGCAGATGGAGAGAATGGTAGGTGCAGATGGAGAGAATGGTAGGTGCAGATGGAGAGAATGGTAGGTGCAGATGGAGAGAATAGTAGGTACAGATGGAGAGAATGGTAGGTACAGGTGGAGAGAATGGTAGGTACAGATGGAGAGAATGGTAGTACAGATGGAGAGAATGGTAGGTACAGATGGAGAGAATGGTAGTTCAGACAGATTTAGTGAAACAGTGCAAGAGAACATGTATATGAGAGGAGAATGAAAGACAGCTGTAGAGAAATGAGAAATGTTGAAGTGAGGTGATACGCACAAGTAATGATGTGTAGCTGTTGATAGTGTGTATTTGTGTGTGTTGGTTAGACATAAGTGTGACTTGCTCTTAGCTAGTAAGCATGTGAAGTAAGTTCCTTCAAGGCCAACGAGGCCCATAGAGCCGGAGCTTATCCCGGTTTCTGTAGCGTGAAGCAGAACAGATGATTTTTGTATCATCTCCTAGACAGGACGCTAGTCTGTCGTAGGCTTACTTCCCCA
>JBDFRD010350496.1:0-10094 GCA_039654405.1 Bullina lineata | reverse complement strand
GGGGGTAATGCTGAGGGGGGTGGAATAGGATGTGTATGTGTGTGGGGAGGGAGGAAGAAGGAGAGCTGGTGGGAGGTGAAAGGAGAGACAGAAAGAGAAGTCATGAGAGGTGGAGGGAGGAGAGACAGAAAGAGAGGGCAGGAAAGAGACACCGTAAGAGAGAAAGAAAATAAGAAACATGGAAAACTGAGGAAGTTGATGGCAGGAACACAGAAAGTCTCTACAGTTGGGGCTTATGAAGAGTGAAGGGGGAGGGGAGAGGGAAGGGGCACCAAAGTGTTGCTGATACTGTATACAGACATGGGAGTAAGACAGGAGGGTCTTGGGAGAATGTTGGATGAAACTTACAGGGAACAAACTACCAGAAAACTCACACACTAACTACTGAAAGAGCTCAGAAAAAGAACTACCTAAGAAAGGTATCTTTCAAGGAGTGCTAATAATAAGAACACAGTAAAACCTACAAGATCAATCACATGGTAATGATTCGAGGAAGGAGAATAACAGACATGCCAACCCCATTTGAGGCTTGAAGTAATTACGAGCTGAACTTGCAGTAAAATGAGGACATAAAAGAGTAATTTTACAGCGTACAAGGATAACGCCAGAGAACGAAGAACGCAATGGCAATGAGATTTAAAAGCATATATTCATTGCTTCCTCGCCGTAATATGGCCGTAATTGCCCGTAAACCGTAATTTCTGATGGCTCCCAGTAATTTCTTAGGGCAAACCCGTAAAGTTGGCATGTCTGGAAGAAATATCATTTTCAGAATGATGCAGTTTCCATGCAAGATAAATGGGAAGAAAGGCCATGCTGTATTCTGGATATCAAATATATTCTGCACTTGAATTCTGACTAAATTAATCATATGCACTAAATATCCCAACTGTTACGTATAAGGAACATATGCTGCTTTTATAATGGCCAACCCTACGTACTAATACAAAAATTAGTTCTTTTGATTAAATGCAAAAGAAAATATTATCTCTGAACACAGAATATGATGAAACTCACTCAAATTGCTCACAATTTAAACTTAAAGTCAAAATAAAACAAAATAGTCTAAAAAAAATAGGACCAAAAGTGGTACTTTCAACAAGCCCAACACTTATGTATGTGCAAGTGTGAACATCAAGGCCCTTTTGCCTTCTTAAAAAAGTAAAGTCTTAAGTAAAGTACATAACTATTATACTTTGAAAAAATCCCATTTTTGACTAAGCCAGCAGGTTACCAAGCAGCACTGTGTTATTAATTAAGCATGCACAATCTTTAACAAGCAATCTTTGGAACAGAAAACAAAAACAACAATAGCAAGAATGCATGATGCACCAATACATTTTGTGACTCATTTCATTTTAAGTGGAGAGAAGAGTGTCCTCATTCAACACAGAGCAAAGCTGATGTTAGTGCTAGCATTTTAAACAAGCAAAAAATCAAAGTCTCAGCGTATTGTGGGAGACAATCAGAAAATGAGTGTGAATTCTAGCATATGATATCCTTTGAAGTGTGAATTGCTCTTTACGTCATGAAAAAAAAGTGCTTATTTTGCAAAGACAGTAAACTCTCACAGGTCATAATGAAAGCAAACAAACCTAAATCACTATCTTGCACTCTTTCAGGGATTTATGTTTAGCTGGATAACTTCTAACATTTCCGGTTGGGAGTTTATACTGCACAAAGAGAAGTAAAGCAGAGGAGGCCTTATTCATTTTCCATTCACTGTAAAATTAAAAACAACAACTTTGTGGTGACAAAAACATCCAGTAAACATGAAAGTCTAAAATATTTTTCAGCGCATTTTTCACATTTATTTTCCTTCAAAGATTTTTTTGTGAAAATTTTAACTCAAAACCCAAGCACATAAAATATATAGATCTAGAAAAAAAACAGTGGAGGAGAGTCTACCTATACACCAATCAGGATCATGGGGACTAAGACTACATACTACAAAAGTAAATGTTCTCCAATGAGACTAGTTACACTGAAAAAATCTACAAGGCAAGAATAGAATAACGCAGGGGAATGAAAATCTAGGAAAAAAAACTACGAGCTACTAAATGCAGTTTTGTATATAAAGGCACTACATCATAGCAGAAAAGAGCCGTGACAAGATTTTTTAAAGAGCTCCTCTGCAACATAGGAAGGACACAAAAAGAAACTACGAGCATATTTGAATTAAAAAAAGAAAAAGAAATGAGAAAATTCTATATACAAACTCTAAAGGCCCCATGGTTCTACTCTAAACAATATGAATGTATGAGGAACATAAATATTGTTTATTGGGTTCTTATAACTTTGTCATGCCGACAAAAAAAAATGTAATCTTGTGAGTTTGTCAATGGAATCTCTGGGCACAAAAAGCCAGCTCCATAATATGATGAAGAGAAGTGAAGTTAGAAATCTGAAGCAGAATTGAGACATTATTCACATGATGCCCTGTGAACATTTACCATGCTGTCAGAGCAAAACCATTGCCCTGAACTCATACAGATAGAAACAGAACATAACAGTCATGCGAGGCTACAATTCCCTCAACCGATGGAGCAAGCAATCGTAAAGCAGAAGCCAGAAGGATGTAATTCCCCCATGCAAGCGTGGTCAGTGCGGAGGCACTCATGCCTGTCTAAGTGGGGAGAAATGAAAAAGCCGGGCTCTCACTCACCATGATGTCAATATCCTCATGCAGGTTCTTGCATGAAGATGAAAAAAACTGCTGAGAAGTGCTAAACTCAAAGTACCACAGTTTGTTCTTCATCCTAGAGCCAGGGGAGGGGAAAGGAGAAGCAAGAAAATGAGAGTCAGGCGGGGACGCAAAATTCTCGAGTTAACAAGTAACCTCACCAAAATCTCTATATCCTCCTGGAGATTCTTGCAGGTGGAAAACAGCTGCTCAGCGGCACCAAACCAAAGGTACCACTGCTTGTTGCGCATCCTTGGGACATACAAGGGTTAACGAGAACATTCATTTATTCATTCATTACCACAAGCCTGGAATGAAGCACAACAGAACAGGAGAAAACTGAATTAGTAAAACAAAAAAATCATGTTCAATCATAATATAAGTCACACAAGTGTTGTGTTGAGGCCTGAGAATTTAACTAATTTTTGTTCCTATATAGAAGTGGTAAAATGGTACATATGTCAGACAGTTCAAAATACTATACTTCAACATCAGATATCTACACATTTCAAACAGTTTAAGAAATGCACTGTAGCCTAGCAGTGTCAGGGGTACTCAACATATATCTGTCACATTGAAAGCCCTCATTGTGATACATATAAAAGATCTTTATTTATAGACACTTTTGTTTACTTTATTTCTAAATGCTTAACCCTTTTATTGCCAGCTATCCTAGCTGAATGCTAGCAAAAATATTTTTTAAGTGAAATGATGAGAAGAACTTAAATTTTAAAAAACTATTTCAAAGTTCTTTTTGTTCATTACAGTGTGGAAAACAGGTGGGTGTTGTGTTAATCAAGACTGAAATTAGGATCGAGCGAATTAGCAACATTTATGTTGGCTATCAGCAAACATTGCTATTCATTGATTGGTGAATTCAGCAGTGAAAGGATTAAAAATCCAAGGAGAATAAACCCTTGATGAGGTATAGTTAATGTGTTGGTTGCACTTTCCCTGGACTTTATAGTTGGGAGGAAGTGTTGGTAATACAGCATCTAAACATCTTTTCCATTCTGCTACCTTAATATCAGATATGAGCATAATACTCTGGGTCTTTATTCATAACAGTATGAGCGTCCATGACAGCCCAGGATGTGTAGAGAAACATGAACTGGACCTGTCACAAGCTGTCTGTGAATTCATGTGACATAAGCTGTGTGCTTACTATCAAGGAGAAATAGTACAAGTAGAAGAACGCACACAAGAAAATGGTACACCATCAGCAAAGGATAAGTGCTTCAGAAGCTAGGCCATCATGGAAGCATATGTTTTTTCTGAATAAGTGGGTGAATTATGCGAGTCAGAGCTTAAAATTATTATTAGACTAAGGTAAAGTTTGTGTAATACATACAATGTCAAGGCTTTTACATTTTCCAGTATATCATTTTTTGTACCAAGTACACTGTATTCCATTCATAAGAGATATTAACCAGATGCATACCATTCAGTTTGGAAATACATTTATTTTGAGAAGTAATATTACTATTTTCATCAGATTAGTGATGATAAAATATATGTGTGAACAGTTTACATAATATGCTAATCAATGATCAGCTGAAGTTGGCAATAACATAGCATTATTGCTTCCCATTTCATGCCCAAGAAAGAAGATGATGATGATGATAATAATAATAATAATAATAATAACAGTATTAATAACAGTAAAAATAATAATAATAATAATAATAATAATAATAATAATAATAATAATAATAATAATGATAATACAAAAGCAGCTGTTGATGAGCTCTGTTGCATCTGTATTGAAAAGAAATGTGATAAAATGAAAAAAACAATTTCAAGGACAGAATAAATGAAGATAAGAAGCAATCCTACTGTTACTCTAAACACAAACTTTAATTAAAAAGGAAAAAAAAAAACAAGATTCAGACAATAATGATTAAAATGGGGCCTACATTTACCAAATTGGAGGAAATTACAAATAAAAATAGAGCAGACAAACGGTCAACTGGAAAGGCTTTAAGAGAGCACACAAATACACACACACACATATACAAACAGACACGCAGCACGCACGCAGGCAAACACACACACACACACTATATTACAAGTTTTCTTCAGAAAAGAATTACAGAATTACTTAGGAAGGTTTTACTACTGTAACAGGCTTAAGATTATTGCCACATCCATCTCCTTTACCTCGTGGTGGAGTCACTCTGAGATACTGTTTATTTCCATACATGGGGAGACCCCATGTCCAAGATTCAATTTCACACACAAGACTATTCTTTACAACCTGTTATTCTCCTGAGGAACCCAGCCTGCTATTCCCCGAAGGATTGATGAGAA
Organism: Bullina lineata; assembly: GCA_039654405.1. Taxonomy (NCBI): domain Eukaryota; kingdom Metazoa; phylum Mollusca; class Gastropoda; family Bullinidae; genus Bullina; species Bullina lineata. The sequence goes on along the minus strand of JBDFRD010350496.1, from coordinate 5,101 downwards.
GGTAATAACCAAAACTCAAAACTAAAAGACTCCTTCATGCTAATCTATGGAAGTTATGGTCCACAGCAGCCTTCAGTCAGGGACAGTTGCACTAAGTGCTTTATCTAAACTAACATAGAAATAGGAAAAGATGTTTTGCCCAACACAGAGAAGAGTTAAGTCTAGACTTCAACATACAAAGTAACACACACAAGGTAAATAGAATACACTGCCAGACAGCGTCACCTTTCATACAGATGAAGTACGGGTACATACCGACTATTGAACTTCTCAGGATGTTTCTCTCGCATCAGGTGGAACCTGTGACATATTGACGCGTCCTGGGGAGGAACAGTGCCAAAAATTCTTCAGAACGCGAAAAAAAAAAGAAAAGAAAGAAAGAAAAGCTCAACATTTACAACATTTTGTTGAAAAATACACATAAACATTTTTTTAAAATGCTTTAGAGTGGCCGAGTGGTTAGAGAGTTGGACTCCTAATCCAAGGGTCCAGGGTTCAAATCTGCAAGGTGACCATGTTGTGTCCTTGGGAAAGACACTTTACACCATTTTTCCTCTCCCCACCCAGGTGTGAATTGGGGACGTAAACCTACAACAGACACCGGGATAAGCTCCAGCTCTAAGGGCCTCATTGGCCTTGAAGGAACTTTACTCTGAATTTCTACATCCAGAAAGTAATGACAAGTAGGGACAAACTTATGGTGCAATACACACTGATGTCGGATAAAGGGAAGTTGTACCCAGAAACGTGAAATTTGGTGAGGAAATTAAGTGAAAAAACTGAAGACAAAACGACATAAACATTTTTACGTGAAAAAAAAAAGAACGATAGTTGTTGTGATACTGTTTCGTGGGCAACTTACAACACCAATTGAGAAGTAGTTGTTGATGATGTTGTAAGGAATGGGATCACCCTCCTGTTCATCTCCATCCTCTGGCTTGCTGAACTCTATCCTCCACCTGAACAACACAAACACAAAGACACAGGTATGTTCAGCTGCAAGGATAAGAAACACCAATATAACATCATCATCACTATATATCATATCAACTTGATCCGAGTTATACAGAACCTCTACAACAAAGTGCAGTCTACTTCAAATGCTAGCTGCAAACATTCAGACTGTATTTTTGAAGGACCAATGCATTTTATTTAGTACTATCAAAGTGAAGTGCATATTTATGGCATGAATATAAATTTAACTGGAAGTTAATCCAAAAACTGATCAACAAAACAAATTTGACTGTACTCAAAACAATTTAAATTTCTCATAACTTTTAATACAATAGTTTAATCATTGAAGTTTGTGATCAAGTGAATTCAGAATTACATTTCAATAAATACATAGCAGATTTAAAGTTTATGGTGTTAAATTATACTTAACTATGCTCGTATTTAAATGCAGAATTGGTGAAAAGCAAATTGATATTCTAACAAATCAATTTTTATTCCTGGTTAAAACGCCAACCCCTGAAGACCACTTAACCTACATGACATATTAATGAACGTGTACAGAACTTTCAGTACCTCACATAGTCAGCCAAAGTAAAGAAAGAAATGAAATAAGACAGCTTCTACACATAAGTCAACAGAATTCAAAATAAAATACAGGGCGTCCCAGAAGTCAAACACCATCCTCATTTTCCAAACAAAAAAAAACACTTATTGATTTTTAAAAATCTCTATTAATAATCATAAATGCTCAAATTGAGTGCCCTCGGCAGCATGTGAAAAATAATTTGTTAAAGAGAATTGAAGCGTGTTTTGTTGCAGAGGGTGCTCAATTTGAGCATTTGTTATGATTATTATCAGGAACGGTGTTTTTGAAATCAATAAAGGTGGTTGTTTTTTTTAAACCAGGATGGTGCTTGACTTTTGGGACACCCTGTATATCCTGCAAACATTACTTGAGAGAAGAAGGCCAGTACAAGTTAGCATATGAAGACCACATCACCGCAAGACTTACCTGTCTAGCATGAGTGGCCGACTGTTCTCAATCTTGTGCAGCACTTTGAGCAAGTTCTCCCCCTCATACCCTCCCCCCCAGCACAAACACCTGGCCAGGTCGTTCCCTGTGCCAAGAGGCAGCACACACACAGGTGGGCGTTGAGCAAAGTTTACCTTGTCTGGTACACAAGGAAAGAAGAATGTTGATTATTTAATTATAGATTAAATGATACTGCTACTATGCAAAGGTAATTGATCTGCTAACAAACTTACGATAAATAAATAATGATAATAATAATAATAATAATAATAATGTTCAAAATTCAAGCAGGAATACAAGAACTGCTTTTTGCTTTGTGACGTTCTTATCATTGGAAGCATTCTCCCTTACTGTTACATTTTGACTTACTTTTATTTGCTTCTCCGCAGCCCCCATTTTAAAATTTCTTACAAATAACCAGTTTTGGGCCTAATTAGTTAGACTAGCTGTTAGACTAAGAACAAGACAAGCACTTACCCATGGTGTCAAGGAGCCATCCTACAGAGCCATCGCCCCCACACACCAACACTCTGGCATTAGGCACGTCTTTGAAAAACTGTAACCTATAGGCAGGTAACAACCACGCGTGAGACACGCCTTCAGAAAACAACCGACATTAACAGCAGACAACACTCAAACAATAAAAGAAATAGAATTGTAACTTAGGATAAAAATGTAACAGAGTATCTTATATTTGTAGTCACATATCTCCTCATTCAGAGATGAGGCTTGGAGTAATCACGAGCTGAACTCGCAGTAAAATGAGGACCTAAAAGAGTAATTTTACCGTGTACAAGGACAATGTCAGAGAATGAAGAATGCAACAGCAGATTTAAAAGCATAAATGCTTGCCGTAATTTGGCCATAATTGTCCGTAAACCCTAATTTCTCACAGCTCCCTGTAATTTCTTACGACGAACCCATAAAGTTGGCATGTCTGTTATTTGAATTTAAAAAGAAAATTCAATGACACGACACAAAGACATGACACAATCCTCACCCTATCATGGGTCCCTCCTTCACCATATTATACACCTGGCGTGGATTGAGCAAGTACTGAAACTTCCTCAATAACCTGAGGACAGAAAACACAGAAGAAAGTGGAAACTGTTACTATGACAAGATTTTCTATTTTATTTCTCTTTGTGTTAAGCATCTTCATTATTGTAAGATGGTACCACGAGAATGTTCTGTATCATTTAAAGTATATTCACACTGATTAATTTTATACACATCAATTTCTTTCATAATATTAAGAAGCAGAGTCAAGAGACAATGATTAGTAATTTCCAACATCTTTTAACATACATTTTAACCATCACGCTACGAGAACCAGGATAAGCTCCTGATATGTGGGCTTCATAGGCCTTGAAGGAACGTTACTTACTTACTTTATAAAATACACACACAAAATAAAACAAGAAATGTAAGTACCTAGCACCCTGCTTTCCTCCACTCTTTGGGTTGATGAATATTAACAACGGGTGTGTGCCCTTCAATGGGGTGATCTGAAATGAACTCTGACTCTGAAAGGAAACAATTAAAACTAGAATTAGTGCAAGCCAGCCAAGATGATACAACTGTTAACTCATGTGACTTATTCAGCAACAGAAGGAGATTTTACTAGTGTCGATCATTATGTCCCATTTTTGAGGTATACTCTTTTTGGAAGAAACTTAAAGGATTCAATATCAGTTTAAAGATTTAAAAAGATATACATGAACCATGTATGACAAAATTGATCAAAATAACGTAGAAGAGTATTCAATATGTTCAGACTGATATGTTCACATTTCTTTGTTCATACTATCCTCCAAAAATTCCTTTACCTCATGCGGAAATAATATTATACAACACTACTTATTCCTTATCATATAGTTTTTACAAAATCACTACCTAAAACCTATCTATTTTAAAACAAATATTAGCATGCAATGTTATTGGTGTAGCTAAAATGGAAACTGACAGAATAATAAAAAAATAATATAAAATGTGCTGCGAATTCCATATTATTATTTCAAATTGAATATGTAACAGAGCTGTGTGATTCACCACCCTTCTCATCCTATTTCCATGCTCTGCATTGAGACTATGAAGCAACTTATAAATTGAAATCATTGAAATTTAAAATGAAACTTCAAAACGCTTTTAACACACATTTTAACCCATCAACAATAAATCATGTTCTTTTTTTTCCCCCTCCTCAGAATAGGAATTGAAAGTCCAGTTTGGCAATGTTAAATAGTAATAATAATAATACTAAAAATAATAATAATAATAATACAGATAGTAATAGTATAGTGATGATGATGATGACGATGATGATGAGGATGATGATGATGATGATGATGATGATGATGATGATGATGCTAATGATGATGATATGCTGCAATTAAAAGTCTATATATTAGAAGCATGTTCTCAAAATCTACACAACAGTGCAGGCTCAATACAAGTCCTTCCTCCCAACTCACTGGGCTGACCAGTCCGTCTGACTGCGCACTTTCTGACAGCGGTGTGAGGGCGCTCTCTGACTGTGGTGTAAGAGATTCCTCCCCGTTGTTCTCCTTCTCTCCATCTTCTCCCAGCTCTGACGTTCCCTTTCCGCTACCTCTACCACGGTCCTGAGGAGAAAACAGTGAAGAGAGAATGAGTTGCATGTCTATGAAGAAAACTGAAGCGCATTTCAGGGCCAGTTGCTCATGTAGATTTAATAACTGTAATTGTTAATGCGACACAAATATGGAGAATGAGAAGGAAAACGACTGCACAAATAACAAGGTTAGGCATTTAAGATCCGTTATCCATACAATAGTAATTACAATAATGAAGTAAAACAGTAGAGCAAAGCTGTTTAACTGTTTAGTTTCACAAAGTGTTAGGCGACTGTTAGGGAAAAAAAAGAAGAAAAGACAGGTCATGGGATAATCTAGCCCATCTGTCTTGTACACTTTACTGTCACAGACAGACATAGTCAGTGGTGTTGAGGAAATAGAAGAAAAGGGAAGTAAAAGACAAAAATAAAGAAATACTAAATAGAATAAACAAAGAGAGAGAGAGAGACAGAGAGAAAGAGGAAGAAAAATAGGGAAGTGACTGACACAGATTGAGAAA
>JBDFRD010350386.1:0-10094 GCA_039654405.1 Bullina lineata | reverse complement strand
GTGAAGCGGAACAGATGATTTTTATATCATCTCCTAGACAGGACGCTAGTCTGTCGTAGGCTTACTTCCCCAACAGAGTATACTGGTACCCAATTCGCACTTGGGTGGGGAGAGGAAAAATGGTGTAATGGTGTAAAGTGTCTTTCCTAAGGACACAACACAGTTACCTCCTGGGTTCGAACTCTGGATCCTTGGATTAGGAGTCCAACGCTCTAACCATTCGGCCACCGCTCCACTTAAGATAATAGAACCATACATAATTAACAAATTTTAGTAATGATACTTACAACTAACAAAATTCTCCCGTGAATACAAGTTATGTGGTAGAAAATTGGAATCAATGACTTTCTTAGCATACAAACAATAATCACTTAAAGATAATAAAATCTGAACTGTTCTGTTTTCTCTTTTTTTTTTTTACCAAATACCTGACTCATCAAGCAATCACTTCCTGCCTGTCCTGTTGTTGAATCTGCTAGAGACAGCGTCCTCCACATGTCTTTCAAAAATGCTTCTTTGTTCTTCAGAACTGACCTGGCGTCAGCCTCATAATCCTGATATCTCTGATAGACAAAACAAATACAAATGATAGTTACATGATGACATGCTAACTCCTGTAATGGATTGAAATTATGAATACCCCCAAGAGGATAAAATGTTTAAAGATATTTTTAAAAAAACAACAAAACATTAATTATTTGTTGACACAGCAGGGGATGGCTGCTAATACTTTAATACCGGTACGTTAATTTTTCTACCAACAAATGCGTTTTATTCTTCCACATTAATACAAATTGAAATTACTTGCACAATGTGTGCTGATGCTCCAGTCAACATTGGAAAACATTTCTGAAATTCATTTCACATCGATCTCCTGCCTACATCTTTCATAAATCATTTTGCTCACATAATGACTTCCTTAGTCCACATTTCTTTTTCTTTTGGCAACATGATAAAATTCCTTTTTCTTTGGCAGAGCAGGCGAAAACACTTGTTCTATTCTTGAGTGAAAAATGGATTTATTCATTGTTATTTTCACACCCCATAAATGGGGCTGTTAGACCGATATTTAAGGTTGAATGTTATATTATGTCACATATGCATAAATGACCATGGGAAAACCCTGTCTCTGTGCCTGAATTGATGCGATCGCATCTCCAAAAATGACAAAAGTGTAAACAACTCAGGCCCTTGGGATTTTAAGTCAGGGAGCTCAAGTCTTAAAGGGTTTTTAATTAATATTGAAATAGATTTCCTTACACCCAATGGTAGAACTAATTGTTGTTGTTGTTATTGATCCAGCAGCTTTAGGGCGGTCGCCCTTCTGCCCAGTAGAACTAATTAATCTGTGTCATGGTGACTAGTATTTTGCTAACAGGGAGATTTTGGAAGGTCTTCAGATGGATGCTCAAAGTTGATTTAATGATGTAAAAAAATATCTTGAATGCAGCACTAATTCTCTCTTTCAGTCTTACTACAACTGCTCCTTTTCCTAACAATAAATCAACACACCTTCTTCTGAGCATTCAGAGCCTTGGCTGCACAAGCAGCCTCCTTTGTTGCAGGACCTTTTTGTGCAAAGACTTCCCGACACCTTTGACCACCTTCTTCTCCAGAGCACAAGCCTCCCATCTCAAGTAATTCTGCATCTTCCTGAAATCTGTGTGCCCCAGATATATCCTCCCCATCTTCCTTCCCACTCCCCTCACAAGTGTCAACATTGACCAGGAAAACCTTTGCATCATTCAGTTCGTCTGCATTGGAAGGTGAGTCATCAGAATCAGTCTGATGGAAGGACTGAAGCAAGGCCAGAGCTGGGATGCCGCATTGATGAGGGTCACAGCTACAGATGTCAATCACTGATGACCACGACCTGGTGACCTGTTATTAAGAAAAATGACCACAACCTGGTAACCTGTAATAATTTAGAAAAAGAGGCACTCCTTATTCACCAAATAAATAATTTCCGTGATTCTATTAATAGATTATGCAGCTAAATTTTAGTCAATGAGTAATGCTTAAATGTAAACACTTACTGTATGAAGATATTGTGAATTACAAATGATTATATGCAACAAGTTCCCAAACAAATCAAATTTCTAATGCAGTAAGTAAGAAATCAATAATAATCGTATGGCAGAGTCATAAATTACCATCTTTAATTTTTATGCTCTCACCATCCCCCTTTTATTTTTAACTGTTGGGTACTGAAAAACAAAGACAAATCTTTTTGAAAGACTTCAAAATAATTCCAATCCTCCCTCATTTACAACATATTTCCCCTCCAAAGCATTGAAACTGAAACAACCAACATGGAATTTTTTTCATAAAGGCTAGTGCTCTGTAGCGTAACAATCCATCACCACCCAAGACTGCCTTGACTCAGCACATTGTAGAGTGTAGAGGTTCAGTTTCATCAATTCTTTTTTTTTAATTTACCTTCAGTTTTTTTTTTTTCTTTGTTAAAAAGTCACTCACCTTTTGCTTTGTCCAGTTCACCAGAAAGCATTCTTTATCAACCAGAACAGCTGTCGTACTAAATGTGAAGCCTTCAATATCAACCATTTTGATTGTTTTATGTTTGCTCCCCTCATCTTCGGAGAGAGATTCTGAAATAAGGTCTGATAAATCCACGCAGGTTTCCAATTTGCCATCCACAAATCTCAAAGCAAATCCAGTCACTGAAATCACCACAGTGTTGGTGCACCATGAACCACAGCCTTGACTCTTGACTGAAGATATCTTTGCAGATTTCAGGATTTGGGCGTATTCTGATGGAAAGAACTGTTCAATTGTAATTTCCTCTGTCTGGACAGGATCGTTTGAGATGTGAGCCGTTTTGTTAGAATCAGGAGTTGTTGGCTTGAGATTTTGCCATAAAATACGATGACTTGAACACTTGGCTGTGCTTTCATCATTATTTATGCTCCCTTTGAAATGACTGCACATAACAGCTGTCCCTACCTCATAATCATGAGCTGCATCCAACAAATTGGTCACCGTTCCCCCTTGAAGGTAATGTGAAAGACTTGGAATATGCACACTAAGCAAAGTCTTTTTCTTTTCTTTTCCGCTTAACGAAGCAACTTGAAACAATTTTAAATCTTTGTCAAACATAACAACTCCACATGAAACAATACAAAATTGCACATTCTTACTAATATGAGGCAGTCTCTTTATAGGTTGAAGAGAAAACAAACTTGGATCACGTTCGCATGCTTGATGGTTATTTTGTTTAAGTCCAACAACGAAATGATCTACATTTTCTTCAGGTTGCTTATTTTTACTTTTACTTTTAGAAGAAGCAGATTCATTTTTTTCAGATTTCCTCGAATTGTAACATTTCACAACACAGATTGGCATTTTTCGGAAAGAATCTTCATGATAACAGAATCCTACTTGTACAAGTTTGCATCTCTTGGAGTTTCCAAAATCAAGTGAGGTGCAAGCATAGGCATCTCTTTTACTATTGCCATGATGACCAGGTTCATGGCTTTCACTCTTTGGTGTGCCATCTTCAAAATCAAAGTTCTTAACACAGCTGTCATTCACTTTGAAGTCTCGAAAATCCCCCAAACCATCAGACTCATCAGAATTATTCTCATCATTGCAAAGGTCCTGTAAATGTCGGTAGTGTATGAGAAGCCGGGAACGTTTGGCTGATGCACGAAAGAGGAAATTTTCCCAAGCAAACATTTTGTCATCAGTGACGTTATTTTATTAGTCTGTCTAGATTCTATCTAAGTCTCAGAGGACAAAACTTTTGACTTGAAAACAACATGTTTAAGCACAAACTAGATTATACACATCTACAGTTACGCTTGTTATTTCATTTACAAGCTAGATTTTAGATATATTATATATCTAGAGAGAACGCTTACACATTACTTGAGACTTCACAAACACTCCAGTGTGACAGCAAACGAAACCGAAAGTAGGCCAAGTGAAGGCCTAAAATTATTGTTTTGTATTAGCCAAATTATAAAAATAAAGTCAAAGCAGAGATGCAAAAGCAAATAAATTATACACATATTCGAATAGTCTGCAGACAATTTCATTTTGCACATATATAACTTATCAATTTTCATGTTTTACTATGTGGGTTATATTTCATTTCTTTAGATGACGACCTGGAGAATGAGCAAAATATTGTTTGAGCTGTTTCGTTGTAAAAATTGGCGAAGTAAAAAACAATGGTTCCTGGCAAATGTTTACCGGAAGATCTATACTTTTATAATGCTCTAAACTGTAGTCCTAACTGAACGAAAACAAAGTGAAAGGAGAACGAGAAAATGGCACCAATCGGGCTGATGAAACAAGGGGCGGAGGCAAAAATATATTCAACGGAATTTTATGGACGTCCCTGTATCGTGAAGGAGAGGTTCAACAAAAAATACAGACATCCTTCGTTGGACAAAAGTCTGACTCAGAAACGAATCAAGTCAGAAGTCAGGGCAATCTTGCGTTGCAGAATGGCAGGTAGGCCTACAGGCTACCGGTAGTCGGTAGCTTTCTTGATGATCAAACAGAAAATAAAATGGATTTATTTATAACACGAGATCCAAAACATGTATTTCATAGTTTTATATTGCAGTAATGCTTTTATGCATTTTGTTGGTCCTCAAACGGGCATCCCCAAGCCAAAAGGTGAAAAGTGAAGTTCCTCCTTGTTGGCACTAGATCTAGAATCTAGATTCTACTGACTACACTGCTAAATAAAATGAAAGTGCTGGCAATCCTGTTATGGGTAGAATCTAGATCTAGTCCAATAAATATTTCTCAGAAATAGTAAAACTTTAAAGGGAACAATTATTCAGATTTACAAAGTGCAATTTGGGACACATTTAAATTTAATTTACATGTACTATAATTACAGTTCCTGTAAAATATTATACAGGGTGTCCCAGAAGTCACACACTATCCTGGTTTTCCAAAACAAATAAAACAAAACACGTATTGATTTTAAAAAAAACTCTATTGGTGATCATTAAAAATGCTCAAATTGAGTGCACTCAGGAGAGTGTGAATATAGTTTGATGAAGAGAATTATTGCGCATTTTGTTGCAGAGGATGAGGTTAGGGTATCAGTGTATCGGTGTTTTTGAAATCAATAAAGATGGATTGTTGTGCGACTTCTTGGACACCCGGTATGTTGTGAGTAAAAATAGTTAGAAACAGACATTTGAATTTTCTTTTCTCTGCCCTCTTGACCTCTTCTGTTGTTGAAAAAAATGTTTCTTCTGCAAACATGAGGGTACTTTTACTTACTCTCATTCACGAGCTGTAATTTAATTTACAATTCAATAACAAACAAGGATTAAAAAAAAATTTACTATTGTAAACATTAAAAAAGTATACTAATTTCTAGGAATTATTAGGACAGAGAAGAAATAGAGGCTTCTGCATTGTTGACGTAACATTTTCAATTCAGATGCCTTCGGCTTCATTTCTTAGAAGTTCAACCCACATTAAATTAGATTGTGATGATATTTTTCTCCTCAGGTATTCAAACTCCATCTCTCTTCATGGTAAACTTTGAGAACAACAGCATCTACATGGAGGATATCCAACAAGCCATCACTGTCAGGGAACACATTGCCAAAGTTCAGGAGAAAGATCGAGGGACAAGCAACACTGTACTCACTCCGCTAGCCAAATGCATTGGGAAAACTCTCAGCAAAATGCACGCCAGCAACATTATTCATGGGGACCTGACTACCTCCAATATGTTACTCCGCGGTGACCCAGCCTCCCTGGATTTGATTCTTATTGACTTTGGCTTGAGTTCCTTTGATTCCTCTGCAGAGGATAAAGGCGTTGATCTGTATGTCCTTGAACGAGCTCTGCTAAGCTCTCACCCAAACACTCAGGATCTGTTTGACTGCATCATGAAGTCATATCAAGAAGAGTCTGAGTCGGCAAATGCTTGCCAGGAAGTTGTATCCAAATTAGAGGAAGTTAGGGCACGTGGAAGAAAAAGAACAATGGTTGGATAATTAATTTTTTGAATTGATAGTTACATGTATAATGTTATATTTGACTATAATTGAGTGGCTTCTTGATAATAATAATATTAAAACCATATTGTTAATTGTACAGTCCAACACGCATTCGTCAAACTCAGTGGGTCAAGAAAAAAATTGTTTCAGGAATCCATGATTGGTGGGATGCCTGAAACACCACTTTGTCAAGGGAGGTAACCAAAATCAGTGATGAAGGGCAAAGTTCAATTGCGATTCGCAGGCCTCATAGCTCATGGACTGGGCGAGAGGCTAGAATTGGAATAATGTACAGAATGACATTATGTTCACAAACATTATTAGATGCATGCACTTGGTTTTATGACTTTCAAAACCTCTGGCAGACTGAACTGCTCAACGATTTGGGTGTTTTGCTGGCCTTGAACTTGAAGAGACAATTGAAACAGGAAACTTCCCAATGTAATGGTTAGCCGGCAGATTTTGTTAGAAAAATCCATGAAAAGGTTTGATGAATATATGAGCTAAATACAAAGAAAATACGATAGGAAAAAGGTTGGGGCAGCAACTTTTGTTCAAGGAATCCATGACTTTGATGAATGCGTGTTGGACTACAGTTAGTTATTAATAAATGAGAGGAGTGAAAAAATATTATTTTAAAAAATGTTTGCTGTCAACCTCATAGTTTGAGTGTGAGAATGGATATATACTGAGGAGTGGATGCTTAATTTTTTAAGGTAAGAGTGGTCCTGATGTGTGCCTTTGTTCCAAATTGAAGTACCGGGCTATTGTTCTTGATTTTTAAAAAGAAGAGAGTACCTGTATCTCACAGATTCATTATTGATCAACATTTAATTTAAAATTTCCACCCATAAAATTTACTACATGTACTAATGACTAAATGAAACTTCTCTTTTTCTTAAGATTCCTCTCATCCTCTGTGTTATACAATACATGTTACTTTAACTTTGATAATAAAAAGTATCTCAAATGATGATGATGTTTTTTTAATCTTTTCATTCTTTCTTCATCATTATAACTTTTTTAAACCTCTTCTTTCTCCACTGCTTTTTAAAATTTTTTTCTTTTTCTATCCTTCACCCTCTTTTTTTCATTGATGTGATTCGTGATAAATTGATTATATCAGTGAAATTAACATTCATCCTAGAGGTGCCCGATTTATAGTCCCCAGTGGAGCCTAAATTCATTGATGGAAAAATTAAAAACTTGTTCACAAGTACTAGCCTGTTTCTCCGACAGTTACAGGAATTGAGTTTCCCATCTCCTGAAATTTGATGTGCAACTCAATTCCATCTTTTTCTTCTCATAATGATAGTAGGAGTCTCCTTCTTCATTTCTCATCCTACTAACTTCCTTGGAGGGAATTCTGATTACATATTATTTGTTTTTCAAACGTAATACAGGACTGTGTTGCATGACATACTACAGCCATTTGTACTATTTTTGTGGTGTTCCAACCATTAGGTAGCTCCTTTCGTGGGTATTTTGTATTATTGTTATATATAGAGTGAGGCGGTTTGAACTCCCATTGAACAGGTTACTGGTGTTTCATTCACAAGTGTATGGACAGAGAGAGAGAGTACAGCAACTGTGCTGGACATATTTAAAAAAATATTTAACCACACATAACAATTACAACACATACTTGAAATTTAGATGATAGTATGTTGTTTGTAATGACGTCAGGGAACACAGGTCAAATCTCTTTTTTCATCTTATGGGGTCATACTTCAAATGCACATACCAAGTATGGTGTGGAGTAGTAAAGAAATGTATATTACGATGCAATTTTTTGGAATTTTCATGTAATTATGCAAATTTTGTGGCAGCCGTATTGAATTTTATGTTTCTTCTTTGTCTCAACTAAGTCCCTAAGTCCCTTCCCAAACCTCTTTGCAACGTGATTTACACGTCTCCTTCTGCACTTCAAGAGATCCATAAGGGCTGGAGTTCATTAATTTTTTTTTACAGTTTTTACGGTCAGCATCAGAAATAATATTTGTGTATCTGAGCCCCTTCTGTTCTGACTGTCCCCAGTACACCACTGCTGCTTCAATCTCCACGGCACCAGATGACTTTGTAAAGATTTTATCGCACACATCTTTATGGGCTCCCAACCATGTGTCAAATTCTTCATCCCCTTTCTTTTTTCATTTCCTCACTCTCTGTTGCACATACTTTACAAAATTTGCTCGTATGTTAGTCTACGACAAGCCCAGTCTTTGAATCATTGACACATTGTGTCGATGTGTGGCCTTGCATATGTTAACTGCCATTATAAGACACATTAATGTCTAGTACCCCTTCATCACTCAACTCTGGATTATAGGCTTTGCGCACTCTAGCAATACTTCTGTCCAAAGTTTCCTCTTTGGATTCATAGTTTGTAAATTTTATGACATTGATCCTCGAATGAAGTTTCACTAAGTAGTGGCATATTCATAAATTCACAAAGCTTTGACAAGCCACACTAATGAAAACCACCTGTTAAATAGGCTGCTGCTCCTGCACGATTGACATGGAAAGATCTGTCCGAAAGATATGGTCACATGTGTACAAAAAAGCTTTACAAAGTCACAGTGAATCCACAAGTAAACAAACTTAAAAAAAAATCACAATTAAAAGGCTAAATTTATTTACTGGACAAGATGCTGTCATTCATGACCAAACACACATTTTTATGGACCGTATGTGTGCTCGGGTGATGTTTGAAAAATTCATAACAAATAATACTAAAACTCATGTATTCTAAAAGTCACAGCACCAAAAAGGCCACCAGACTTACAAAATGTATGTGAAAGATAATAATATAGTAATGCATCACAGTTCTTCTCATTGCAGTAATGTTGACTTCCTGCGAAGTATACGCTGCGTTCTGTAACACACTTGTGGTCTCTTGCAACAACCACAGTCATATACATGTACATGTAGTTTAAGTGTTTGTAACATTATACATTGTACATAATTAATAGCACACCATGAGCAGAGGAAAATAAATCATATGAATTTAATTTACTCCTGAATCATGTAATGTAAAAAGGCTAATTTTATGAACCACACGCATTCGTTGAACTTCGTACTCTGTTAGTTCAGAAAAAATATTCAAGGAATTGGTGATTCTGGGAGTTCATGAGACGCGAAGAAGAGAAGAGACATCCAGAAAGACTAAAAACCAGAGAGTGGAGAAAGAATTCTGCATGGAAATGAAACAGGCAGTAAAACTTAATTGCATCTCAATCTCCATTGCGTCCAGCAACCCTTGGTGTAAATCTAACTTTAGCAACATCCGCAAACTCTTTGCCTTTGGAAGTGTGCAATTGGCCATTCAATTGTTATTTTGAATTACATGTACGAAGCATATGATTGGATGGGATGGAATGATAGGAACAAGCGGCAGTAAGTACTTTCACAACTTGGCCAGGTGGGTAAAAAGGTGGGTGTGTGTGTGTGTGTGTAGGGGAATCTTGCAGGGCAAAATGAAATTACAATTATGCTGCTCTTTCACACACCAGTAATTTTTATTGCACTCGCAAACACAAGCCTCACAGCACATGCACTGGGTGAGAAGCTGGATTCGATTGGACGGTTATGCAAATTACTTACTTAGGCCCATAAATGCCACAAGCTACAGTGTACACAATGACATTACATTTGCAAACTACTACATTGTACATGCCTGGTTTTATGACTTTCAAAACATCTGGCAGACTGAACTGGGTGTTTTCCGGGCTCTGAAGACACAAATTGAAACAGGAAGCTCTCCAATGTAATGGTTAGCCGGCCGGCAGAATTTAGTTTGAGGACTCCATGAAAAGGTTTGACGAAGGAGTGAAGTAAAATACAAAGAAAATGAAAGAAAAACTTGGGACGACAAATTTTGTCCCGTGAATCCGTGAGAATAAGAGACCAAACTCAAACAAAAGACATTAAAACAAAGATAGGGTTAAATCAACTAAGATGGTTCGGACATGTAAACAAAATGGATGATAACAGAATAGCAAAGTCAATATACCATGCAAAAACACAGGGCAGACCAAGGAGAAAATGGGAGGAGGAGATAAAAGATGCTTTAAAACAAAGAAATCTAACCTTCAC
>JBDFRD010350385.1:0-20629 GCA_039654405.1 Bullina lineata | reverse complement strand
TACTTGTCATTATTATATAGAAGTGGGTTCAGGAGAAGGCAAGCCTTGTCTGAACGCCGGGTTGGATCATCCTTAGTGTCTAATGTAATGAATAAAGTCAAAAAGCTTCATATAGTCATAATTTTTTTTTTAATATTACTTCTTATGGCATTACTGAGAGATTCATGTAAATGATTTTGTTCATACTTACAACAGAAATGTGCTATCAAAGTACATGGACTGTTGCTCGCCTCTTTAATAAAAACTTTAGTTTTACTATCTTTGAAGGAAATAATATATTGGTGAAATGTTAAGTAAAGTAACTCATGGAGCGGGATTGAGTATTATGTCCCAGTGTCAGTAGCGTGACTTTTACATCATCTCTTAGAGAGGATGCTGCAGTAGAATATAATGCCAGTGCCCACTTCACACCTGGGTTGGGAGAAGACGCGTTAAGACATGGTTTGAGACAACCCTATCAGATGTCCTCAGAAAATCATTTCTCCATTGTAACATCAATGACTTCATGTATTCCTAAAACAAACTAGAGATATTAATTATCTCTTCTTTTACCTTCCTCATTCACAATCACAAATTTCTAAATTTGGTGACTAATTACGAGATGATATTAATTCAAATGTTTATTGAATTGAAGGAAGAAGAAGCAGAGGAAGACACTGAACATCATACATTGAGAGTCTGAATACTTTCTCAACAAGTAAACTAATGTCCAACGAGTGGACTGGAAGATCATGACCGTCGATGCCTGCACCATGCCTGACACTTGAAGAAGAAGAATTAATTCAAGTATTTGATGACATTATGTATTGACAACAAAACATGTAAATGAAAGACAAGACATTTGTTTTGCCAACTTAATTTTTTATTTGTGAGAAACCAGACTTTAATACAAAAAAAAATGAAGTTAAAGTAGCAAGTATTCAGAATTCAAACAATTCAAGTGACAATCACGATAATTGCCCTCAGGTGGGGAATGTCATCTTGTTCATTCAACAGAAATTTCTTGAGTTCTTTGACAAGGATGACATTTCGCACAAAAGCAGCAATACATCGCACAAACCAAACAAAATCCTACAGCCATATAATATCTAGTTTAACCAATTTTCATTGTTGTGGATATTCTCATGCCTTATTGTTGGTTTGAATGAAGGTGGTTTTAAATATTTCATTTACGAAGCAATTTTACTCTACCAGAAGTTTAGACAAATTGTTTCCAGACTGAAATGTACACTTACCAAAAAAAAAACCCTCTTTTCTTTAAAAGCACTTTATATTTTAGACAACTTTATCAAGTACGACAGATGAATAATTTAAACATTTTCTATATTTTGAAGGGGGAAAATACTATGGAAATATAAAAACTTTTGGAAAAGAGTTGTTTTTTAAATTTAATTACAAGTAGGCCTACATAATTTTATCTGTGTCTAAATGTTTATTCTAATATAATTTTCAAATTCTGAATTAAAAAAAAATAAATTCTGAAGCAGTGCTTTGTCATGCTAATACATTTAAATAAATCCAAAATTCTTAAATTCTAAGAAAAGAAAGTGAACACGGGCAAGGGATAGAGACTTAAATGAAGCTTAAATGAGTAATGATTAATTTTTTTAAATGTAAGAATATGTTGCTTTTACACGCTATCTTAATGAATGCATAGAAAGCATTGCCAAAGGCGTTTACAAGTGTACATACTTGAAAAAGAAGTACATGTATGAAAATACTGCATTTTTTCATGTTTTAAAACAACCAAGATTTGTTTCAAAGCTGATAATATGGTTGAAAAAGACTCACAGGATTAGTTCTGTTACAGCAGTATCTCAGTACTGTGTTGTAAGAGTTGAAAAATATGCTTCGTTGTGAGAAATTGGAAAGTTAAGTGTTTTAACTTGATTCAATTGTCACATGCAGAATAATGAAGGTGAAAGTGGGCATTAAAAAGAAAATCTTGTTGGGGTTATTTCTTTGTACTTATTCCCAAGATAGCATCATAAAATTCTAAAGGAGGAGATTTAACTATTATTTTGTAAATTAATTTCACTAAATAAAAGTTTCCAGTGTTCTTCCATTTTTTTTTTGTTCAGAAAGGGAACTTAAATACAAGCAACTGTGAAATAAAAAAAAAAAAATTCTTTCAACAGCTTTGAACTTTTTGGGTGTCAATATCTTTACTTTCACTTTCAATGAAATGCAGGACATGAAATGTGTATTGCATACAAATTTTACCGACTTAATCAGTGCAAAATCTGAAAGTCTGATGAAAAACATTTCTAGTTTTCACACAAAGCATTTAATCAGCATTTTTCTGTTCAAGTTTAAATTAATGATTAAATATTAATTTCGGAACAAACAAATGCTACATTTTAAACATTTTACAACAAAATGTCAGGGTTGGTACACTGAGAAAGCTGGCAAACTCTGTAACTGTGATGTCAATCTAATCTATGCATTTGTAAAAGAAAAAAAAATAGAAAGTGCATCTGAACACGGCATGTGTACTGATTATATGTTAGTCCAAGCAGGTTTCACTAAATAAAAGAAACACATCATACTGTCAGAATTAGTATTATAAGCACTTATCTGCACAAAAGTCAGTTTTGCATCGGGGGGAAAAAAGCAAACACAAAACTTCTCCTTTATTTAAAGTACCGGTATTTAAAGGCCTTTATTTGACTTTAAACAGAGTAATTAAATTATTTAAATATTCAATGTCTGCAAAATTTAAACTGTAGTAAAACAAAGTCAGACTTGATCCAATATACCCAAAATCCTATGTATTAGCATACCTCGATGGAGGTGTCATGGGAATTCTTCTCCCTCTATGGACATCTACAGCGAATTATGAGAATCAAGTCATTGATTGGCAATATCAGCTTTGAATTAAGTAAATCAAGTACTTGTAACTTTGAATTATCCGTAGGAAATTAACAAAGCCAAAGAGAAGAAAAAAAACTTTTGTCTCGAAAACTTCGAATTATTCAAAATTCTACATGTATTTATCCGAGTTTGGCTTCCGAGGTTTCCACTGTATCTACATCTTAATTTAAAAAGAAAAATACGAAAGTTGGTCACTGCAATTTTGCTGCAAACTTTGGAAATGGATAAGTATATATATATATATATATATATATATATGGGGAAGGTAGTGGAAATGAATGGCTTTTTAGCTTTTAAGTTTACAAGGATAGCTCTTGTACCTCTCTGTAATTTTTAATCACGTCATTTAATTCATAATTCTTCCTCTCCTATATATTTCATGAATAATTGGGGTGAAATTCATACACATCTAGTGATTATGTTTTACCTTAGGCATTTTTTTTAACACCGTGACATTTCCATCAATTACATCCTACCCATTCTCAGGCACGGGATCTCTGTTGGTTTCTTTTAGTATTTTGCATTTATTGTTAACGTCATGGGAGAAAAAAAAAAGTTTTAGACAAAAAAGTAATCCAGGGGCTCTTTTCTTAGTCAAAGGCATTTTTTCTTTTCTTTATACTTGCATAAATCATTTTTTTCATAGCAGAATTCTTTATTTCAGATGCTTGCATCAATTTTTTTAACTTGACGTTCTCCCATTTTCTACCAACCCATATGACATATTTTATGTGGATGGTGAAATAAAAGTAGATTAATGACTGAAATTTTAGTTTTAGAAAATCGACATTTGATGAAAGTTATTGAAAGCAACAAATTTGCAGTTTGTTCAGTCAAATTAACTCAAATAATTAACAATTTTATGAAGAAAATGCTTTAGCTTTTATTGTGTATGAAAGCCTCGTTTTCACCATTTTTTGATGTGCACATTATTCCAAATTAGCTTTTGTGACGAAAGCCACCATCGCATAAGGCCTACATGGTGCATTTAAAAAAAGTTACAGTTTTTGCCAGTCTTCAAATGAAAAAAAAAAGAAGGAAATACTAAGAAAAATTACATGCAAAAAAATGTAGGGAATGTGTCAAGAAAATTAAATAAAAGGGCATTTATGTATCACACAGTATACATATATTTGCAGAAAGTGAAAACAGGAAATAATTATTGAGAAAAACACAATCATTGAAAATAGTAGGAATTAAAGAAATGAAAAATGGACAGACAAAATTTAATGGCATATTGATACTGGAGAAAATAAATTATATGTACGGTTAAATTTAAACCTCTGACTTTTAACCATAATTTACAATATATAACATAAATATGGCCTAAATTTTTAGAAACATCGTTTCTTTGTTGAAAAGCTTAAAATATTTTTTTTTCGCTCTACAATTTTCTATTTCTACCTAACGTAATCAGTGTTAGATTATCAGTTTTTAGGCTAAGTTGTGTTACAAAACTCTGACACACAATAAAAGAGGACATAATTTATTCCATGTATTGCCAGAATAGGTTATGGACGAATAATGGAATATCACTGTCCTTTATTTTCTCAGTGATGAGTAACTGGAAAAAGAGGTTTACACAATTTATTCCATGTCTTGCCAAAATAGGTTATGGATGGATAATGGAATATCATTGTCCTTTATTTTCTCAGGGATGAGTATACATGTACTTGAAAAAGAGGTTTACATCATTTCACTTACTGTTGTACACAGAGATTAATTAAAGATAACATTACACATTGGAGTTTATAAAAAAAAAAAAATCTGTTTTCACAAAATATTAAATGAAGTAGACAAAAGAAAGAGACTTACAAGAAAGAGGAAAAATAAGTTCTGAAGACTTGATTTTCAAAAATATTCGCCGGAGAATGCAGTTACCATTTAGACTATCTTTTATTTTCCTCCAAAAACAAAATGAGTTTTGAAATTGATAGATTTATTTATTTATTTCCAATGTTATGATGGTTTTTTTTTTCTGAAATCTGTGAAATCAGGAAGTGAAAGAAAAGAAGATAGGAATGGAAGCATTAGCAGCTTGAACAAAGGACACAGACCAGAAGATAAAGTATCGTAAAGTTAGAACATATCATCTGAACTATAGATGCCCAATTAATTTTTTTTGTTTTTAATGAATAAAAATTGAAATAAAACAGGCTGGAAAAAATTTTCTCGATATGCCTCGGCTCAAATAGCCAACTCCTTATCATAATTCATCACTGGTGCCCTCAGTCGATCCACAGTTGCAAGCAGGAAAACTGTCCAAGAGGCAATTCCATGTCAATTTTTGCATGCAAAAACTCAAGATCATGATCCTGGCATCACAAGAAGAGGGAGCTCAATGTCGGGCCTTTTGACGCCGGCCATAACACCGGAGACGTCCCACAAATATAATGCCTGTTTCATTGATTCCACCTGCACGAAACATACTGGGATGAGTGAGTAAAATATAACGCGCATGGGTAAGACGGCAGCGCAGCAAGCGAAGCGGTGCGTAGACAGAGCTGCGTGCAGCGATGCTCAGAGAGAAAGTAAAACACATTTGCTGAGCTAGAAAAATGAAGTAATTATGTAACGAAAATGTAGATTCTGTATTAAAAGAAAAATTGATCATAGACAAACTCTGGAAAAGCTTAATGTATGTCATTAAAAAATATATGTCATGTTTATATTATATGAAGTAGAGAGTGAACTTGCTAAAAGGCTACTAGGAATGAATTCCACAAAGGTCAGTAACTATGTGTTTAGAACTCTCTGGACAGCTGTGCATGGTTAGTGCAATGCTATAGGCAGAAGAGAAGAAGTATAAATCCTTTCCAATTAACAAGTCTAAATCTAAACAAACTGAGAACAGAGTTTGAATGACTACAGTGAACATGCTGAGAGTACTTGGTGAGAACAAGCAGATCTAATCAAGACGCTGACAACTCCAAACCACAGAGAAAACACTGAGAATACAAAACTTAGGACCAGCTGCAGCTTTTTTTAGCGTTGCGCTTTTTTTATACGCCATGCTGGGCGGAACGCTGCCAACTATATCGCAGTGACAATGGAGACTAGTAGTCGAGGCTATCATCGCCGTGGCACTTGAGTTTGCCTATCTTATAGTAACCCATCTCCTTTAACCACTCGCCTGAAAGTTCAAAGACATTTCAAATTGATTAATATGAGTATTGATAAAAAAAACAAAAAGAAAACCGTAGGCAAGAAATGCAATGATGATTCATTCAATCTGTGGGGACCAAATGACCGATACATTAGTTCTGTACTGAAATGCTTGAAGATCTTGACCAATAATAATAAAAAAAAAAAAAAGAAGAAAGTTTCTTTAAGGCCAATGAGACCCATAGATCTAGAGCTGGAGTTTATCCCGGTTTCGGTAGCATGAAGCGGAAGAGATGTTTTTTTTTACTTCATCTCCTTGACAGGACGCTAGTCTGTCATAGGTTTATTTCCCCTGCAGAATATGCCGGAACCCAATTCACATCTGGGTGGGGAGAGGAAAAATGGTGCAAAGTGTCTTTCCCAAGGACACAACAGTCACCTCCTGGATTCAAACCCTGGACTCTTGGATTAGGAGTCCAGTGCTCTAATCATTCTGCCACCGCACCACACATAACGACCAATATATCTCTTCAATAAAAAAGATAAAAAATGTGTTTATACTCTTTAACCTTATGTCATTTTAAAGCGACTAGAAGTGTAATATTAATTCAGCATTCATTTCCAAACACACTAATATAAGTATAATTGATGCGGTTAGTGTCAGAAATTAGACTGTACACAGGACTTATATTGAATCACTGTCATTCATTAAAAATGTCACAGAAACAATCTGGTATAAATAATAAGTAAAGCATCTGGTCCCCAAAGAGTTAATAATCAGCTAATCAGCTGAGGGAGTGAAGAGATGCTCATGTCAATATGCCATCACCTAGATGAAAGTAATGAAGAGACTTTAATTAGCTGCACCTGAAAAGGTAGGATGAAATAAAATAAAGGATTACCAAATATGTTTAAAAAAAAAAGCTGTGCTCTGGAAGAGAATAAAAATACATGTGTACAAAATCTTAAAAGTGACTTGAAGATGAATGTTAGAATGATAATAGGCCTGTGTATACACATGAGTATAATATTATAAAACGGTGCTTCTGAAAGAGAATAAAAATACAAAATCTTAAATGTGACTTGAAGATGAATGTTGGAATGATAATAGGTCTGTGTATACACATGAGTATAATATTATATCAAAAGTGATGTCTTTCTGAAGAGAAAATACGAAGAGAGTGGTCACAACATCTATATTAATGAGAAAAAAGAAAAAAAAATCATATCAAGAATAGTGTAAAAATAACATGAGTCAGAAGACTATAGATGAACAGAGTAATGTTAAAATGAATATTATTAGTTTTAACTGAAGTTAACAAATGCTACAACATTAAAATAAATTTTCCGAGCATATCATGATATTCAGTAAATGGAACTACTCATCACATTATATTGAGTTTATTGCAGAAACAATGCTTGAAACTGCATATTTTACATGACAAGTGGTGCCATTTTTATCACAATATGCATCGAAAACACAAAAAAGGAAAAAGCAGATGTTGTAAACTTTATTTATTTATTTTCTCTTCCTCCTCCTCCTCCTCCTCCAACTATTATCTACTGGTGGCCGATCATCTTTTCCACGACATCGAAGAGGTCCGACTGTTCCATATCCATCTTCATTTTTGCCCCCTTTAATGGGAAATGCGTTTAAATTAGCAATGAGGTTTTAAGTTCTAAATACTGAAAACAAAAGCACATTACAAATGTTAGAATGAAAACATCAATGCCACTCATCACACTGATAAAATGTATACAAATAAAAAGCACTTACAAATCTATAGACCAGTAATTTCTGCACAGCATCTGCTTATTCTGGTTATCATATTCCAAAAGCATGTCAAATCTACAACTCAAAATATCACACTAACTTTCTTAAATTGTGCTAATCCCTTTTATATGTAAAACCTTATACTCGTAAATAAGTGTAGATCTTCATAAATCTTACTTGCATCAAAATACCTTGAATGTAAAAAAAAACATAAATGGTAAATACACACATGTGAGCGCTCACACCATACACATACACACACATAAAACAACAACAGCTGTGCCTGTAAAATGTCCAAATAATATGAGCATGGATATAATTGATAAGAACTTGTAGGCTGACAAAGATACCAGTAATGATTTGTTCTCTGACATGAATAAGAATGCCCAGCAAGGGGAAAGTGAGGTATGCTTGTTTGGTAAGTGTTTAGCATAGGGCCCTCATTCACTGTTCTTTTTTTCTTACAAGAATCAAAAAAAAATATTTCTTTTTGCAAGCCCTGTAGTCACAATTGTAGTCATTTGGAGGGCACAATGTTGAAATTCCTAAATTGCTTATTTGCTTCATTTGTAATTCATTTGTAATTATGCTGAAGTCATGTTTTTATACTTTTATTCCTGGGAACGTAAGAGAATAATTACTACTTAAAACTACATAAAAAATATGCTCCTATTTCTTTTCTAGAGTTTTTTTTAGGTCAGATTGCTTGTCACAGATCGTATTGTATTGTCTGGTTACATATTTTGTATTGTCCCTTCAGTGAATTTTATTTTGCTGTTTTACAAATCTGAAAATATCTTTCCAATCTCTGCGTTATCTTATTTTTCAGGAGACAGCCTCAAAGGCGGATTTCCATAAAATAACCAGAGGAAAACAAGACATTTTTACCAATGTCCGAACTTATAATTGACAAAGCTGCTACATTTGCCCACATGTACTTCAATCATCAAGAGCAGCATTCAAAGGACGAATAAGAGTCTGGCCATTAATAAATTTGCAAAGGAAAATGTAGTCTGACTTGTCATGACAGTAAGTTCCTTTAAGGCCACTGAGGCCCATACAGCCAAAGCTTATCCCGGTTTCTGTAGCATGACATGAAGCGGAACAGATGATTTTTACTTTATCTCCTAGACAGGATGCTAGTCTGTTGTAGGCTTACTTCCCTAACAGAGTATGCCGGTACCCAATTCACACCTGTGGGAGGGGAGAGGAAAAATGGTGTA
This sequence comes from Bullina lineata, assembly GCA_039654405.1. NCBI lineage: Eukaryota > Metazoa > Mollusca > Gastropoda > Bullinidae > Bullina > Bullina lineata. Next base: position 11,653 of record JBDFRD010350385.1, on the reverse strand, counting down.
AACTGTCTTTCCCGATGACACAACACGGTCACCTCCTGGATTTGAACCCTGGAGCTTGGATTAGGAGTCCAACGCTCTAACCATTCGGCCACCATGTCACTTGTCATGACAAGGGCTGCTACTAATTTTGCTGCTTGTAATACGCTCTTCCACTTCCAAAAAGGTTGTTTCCATTTCTACTCTAACTATAAATTGACAAATTTCATATTACTATCATGATTCTTTAAGTCACTGGTTCATTATATCTCATTTTTCTCCTTAAATCATTCACCAAGTCATTCTCTCCCCAGCTGAAAGGGTGAAATGGATTTGCTTAGTTTACTATTTCAGCAGTTTGAGACAGTCATAAAGTTTATCTGCAAGAATGCTTGGCTGATTGTAGAACAATAACAGCATAATGGCAAACACTCACTATTACTAATCGAAAAGTTCTTACAGTCAACCTGAATACAATAGAAGAGAGGAAAATGGACCCTATAGAGTGAAATTATGGTTGAATCCATATTATTGTTTCCTCTGCTGTCACTTTTCAGTTATGTTACAAGTTGTCTGTACACATTTGTTTTTAAAAGTCATTTTTCATCTAACTGTGACTTGCCACCAATTTTATTCCCTTTCACTGGAAACCACTTTTCATGGTCATACAAATCTGATTCTACAATTCATACTATTTCACTGCATTTAACAACATTTTTACTAAACTCCAATTTCTGCAGTTTACCTCTGATTCTGACATCTTTCTATTCTTCTATCACCTTATCTTATCTCTTATTTGGTTACAGACGGAATTTCTACCATCTCATACTTGATACTATCTTTTCAGTGCTCTCATCCCACATTTTCTACTTCCTCTCTTGAGATAGTTACTTAAGTAAAACAATTTCCTATATCTCATTCTTGAGGTTGTCAATCTGTCAAATCTTTTTTTTTTTCATTTTCCCTTCACTCTCAGATGGATACTGACAATTGACTTATTTGAAGAAATTTCTCACATCTCATTCTTGATTTCATCTTTTAACTTCTCCTGCTGTATCTTCTTTCTCATTTTCCATCATCTTCAATCTTGCTTATGTATGTTAAAAAGTATTCCATATTTCTTTTTTGATGTTTGTGCTTGTCTGCTATACGTTTTTGTCTCATTTTTCACTCATGGCTAATGACAATAAGACTTATAATTTGAAGAAGTTTTCATTTGTTTGATTTCCATGCGATCATGTCAGTCATTGATTTTTGCAGGTATTTCTTTTTTGGAATCTTGGTCCTCAAATACGATTTCATATATTCCATTGATATCTTACTTCTAGAAGTTGCACTCCTAAGGTTATCCAAAAGCATACTGAAAGCCAGATATATATATATGCTTGCACAGTGAAGGGTGCATGTTACTTAAATATCTTGAAACTGAGGTTGATTGCTGACATTAGATTTTTTTTCCCATTTTTTAGATAATAGTACATGTGTATTCTTTCTTCTTCTTCTTCTTGGTTTCCTCAGAATGATAACCCTGTGTTTTCAATGTATGAAGTCATTTTCCATACATCTTCAAGATGGCCACATCATATAACTTCATTGCAACTGTTGTTGTTTCAAGCCACATTTCTTTCTTAGTTTTTGTGCACGGATAATACAATATTTCAAAGTCAAAATCAAAAATGAATTCTGCAGCTTCACTTACCAGTGTCTCCTGCCACAAAGGCATAGATTGGCAAGTCCTCCTTAACGGTAAGAAACCCTGAGTCCTCACGCCACACCTCGTCATTAGAGTCACAGTTGCAGACATTTTTCGGGTCGTGGCAAGAGTGGGTCATTCCACAAGCACAGCTGTGTGATCCAGGCATTGCACCTCCAAAATAATCGGCTAGGCCGGCAGATCTGTGAGTAGAGATGACGGAAAAATTTGATGATGGTCCTTTAGCAGCAAAATGACAGGATGCAAATACGTGTAAAATCAAGCTTATATCGGTACCAATGATGGAAATTTATTTCTATTAATTGTCAACCAGTATCTCTCTTCAATGAAAAATTGGGAAAAGGAGAAAAGATAGACCAAGGCAAGCTTTCAATACTAGAATAATGTGAAAATGACAAACCCAACACAAAGGATTCATGTTCTTCATGAAAATTTCAAAAATATGAAAGAAGACAAGAACTCAACAAGCAAGCCATCCTGCAGTCCCATATCCACAATGTTAAAATAAAAATAAAGATAAAACAAAATACAGAGAAATGCAGAAAAATGAGAAGTGCAGATCAACATACTATTTTCATATGAATAATAAAGATCTTTAAAGAACTAAAATAATATCCGACTCAATAGACATTTTATGCATAATTCACACTTTTGTGAAAAAGAAAGAAAAAAGACAGACCATTCCATTCTATAAAAATGGAACACAAAATATCTCAGGTCCTAAAATGTCCAAGAGTCTGCTTATGCCCTTGGAACAAAATTTTAAAACTAAAATTTATACTTTGAGATCCAACTTCCTCAGAGATAAATGAAGAAAATCCATCCAAGATCCTGCTCTTTGGTTTAGTGCTTTAATAACTTCGAAGCTCCTCTGGCGGTCCAGAATGTCCTGTCTATGTCCCTCAGCACTTCACATGAATTTTGAAATATGTTCTTCTGTTTAGAACTTTTAAAAGACTTCAAAGAATAATTGTCAGTCTAGTCTCAGTGCCAGGCACCTGACAGAAATTGTTACTATATTTCTCAGTTAAAGGCTGGGATCTTAGGTAGGGATGCCTGTACTCGTTTGACAGATGTCTTGATAATGACACTGAGTTTCTTGTGTGTTCTATCTCTATATTTGACTTCACAGCTTTCCTTTTAGCAATGGAAGAAGATGGTTTCCAAGTTGGCATTAAAAAGGAGTAGGTCAATTATGAGATAGGTGGCATGGTGGCCGAACAGTTAGATCGTTGGAATCCTAATCCAAGGGTCCAGGGTTCAAATCCGATGATAATGTTGTGTCCTTTGGAAAGACACCTTACACCATTATCTTTTCCCCATCCAGGTGTGAATTGGGTACCGGCAGATTCGGCTGGGGAAGTAAACATACGACAGACTAGCGTCCTGTCTAGGAGATGAAGTTAATTCTTCTGTTCCGCTTCATGCTACCGAAACCAGGATAAAGTCCGTCTCTATGGGCCTCATAGGCCTTAAAGGAACTTTACTTACTTACTTGATAAAGACACAGAGTTTCTTGTGTGTTCTATCTATATTTGAATTCACAGCTTTCCTTTTAGCAATGGAAGAAGATGGTTTCCAAGTCGGCACTAAAAAGGAGCTGGTCAACTATGAGATGAGAAAAAAATTGTTGCAAGAACAGTTATTCAGCTGGTTCCTGACCTGTTCCACCATCCTGTATTAATCCGATTGTTGTCCTTGGGATTGTGGATGAGTGCTGCATAGCACTCCCAGCTGATGAACTGTTCGCAGTAAGCAGACTGATCCACAATGGCGATGGCATGGTCGAAGGACACATTGTACTCCAGCTTGGCCATGTAGTCTCCAGCCCCTTCAAAGCCTTCTACTTGGACTCGATTTTCTTGGTCATGACCTTGACATGGGAGAAATTTAAAAAGGTTTCGATCGTCAGATTGACTTGATTTTCTTGGTCATGACCTTGCCACAGAAGAAATTTAAAAAGGTTTTGATTGTGAGATGGATTCGATTTTCTTGGTCATGACCTTGACACAGAAGAAATTTAAAAAGGTTTCGATTGTCAGATGGACTCGATTTTCTTGGTTATGACCTTGACACAGAAGAAGTTTAAAAAGGTTTTGATTGTCAGATGGACTCGATTTTCTTGGTCATGACCTTGACATAGAAGAAATTTTAAAAGGTTTGGATTGTCAAATGGACATAGAATGTAACACATTGCTATTATCTCTCATATCACCAACACTATAATCCCCACTATGATCACTAAAACAATGACACAAAAAAAAGAAATTCATAGGGAGGAAGCTGATGACAGATATTAATATATTCATATATAATTATATATTCTGTAGAAAAATGACCACTAAAAAAATGTTTGGGTAGGAAAGAGGAGAAACAACTCCCAAAAGGCCAATAAAACAGTCCACCACCAACATCTACAGTACAAAGTGACAACCCCTCAATTGGTCCTATCCGTTTGGAACAAATGAGACGGAAAAACCAACATTTAACAAACGAGGCACGAAAAAGCTCTTGTAGATAACCAAAAAAATTGTTATATTATTTCAACATCTTAAGTTCTTTTTCTATATTTATACATAAAAAAGGGCAAACTAAAAAGCTTTTTGTGGCCATTTCTGACACATGCAGGATCCTAATTTCGCCTTGTGACTGGCTACTAATTCAAGTTATGATATATCAGGGTCTTTGTTCTGTTAACAGTGCGGTGCTATTATTCTTGTAAGAGAAATACCAGGTGAAGCATGTAGAATATCAATGCTATATGTCAAAGACAAAAATACCGATGATGGTAATTCCGACACCATCTCGTGAAGTCATGTCACAGGGCAAAATCACAGGATCCAAAGTAAACTCTCCAGGCCCATCCGGATCCAGGTCAGCTTCAGTGTCTTCTGTCAGGCCCCTCACCCCCAGCTCTGAACAGGTCCGGGCTACAGAGACAAAATACATATTTTGTTGAAGGACAGAGCAACTCTTTTCTTTTTCAATTTTTTGTTCAAGCCTTTCCAAGAGAAATGTTTACTTAACTGATAATGAAATCGAAGATGAGGAGGAAAAAAAAAACCCATCCTGGTGAAATAGCTAAATTTAAAGTTAACAATACCTAATTTGTAATATAATCAAGTTGTTACTAAATTACTTATATTATTGTTATGATAGAAGTGAATCCATTTAGTATGCATCACTTCACATTTAAAGACAAAATGTAGGCCTTGTGGATGCAATGAAAACTATTTTTTCAGAAAATTTCAATATAAAAGAGAACATTTTTACTTTGACAATCTATCTTATCAATAAGGAAAACAAATAATTTGGATTTCAGAGATAAACATGGCAATTCTAGAAACATAATAACAACTACTCAAAATATTTCTGATACTTATGCTGCTGTGATGCTCACAAACAATTGTGTATTTTTGATGATTGATAAGGTTTGAAGCATGTCAATGCACAACTCAAGTTAGCATGTTTAAAGTTTCACATTATGACGACATGAAAATGTAGTCAGAAGAACTTACAGCTTGGACCTTTTTAATGTGAACATTGAATTTTGGAGGATTACTTTACATATGTCACTTCAACATTTTAAAATAATAACCCTTAATTTGTTTCTATTGACAGTTAATAATATGAAAATACTATACTCTATTCTCATGTCAAATAAAAAACTATCTTAATAACACAATCAAACTTTCACCTGCATTGGAACTTGTATCTGACAAGCAAAATCTAAATTAAGATTATGCCAGGGTTATAAACAGGACATTAAAAGCAGAATAGAAATTATGCATCCAGCAGACACACCAACCCCATTTGAAGCTTGGAGTAATCACAAGCTGAACTTGCAATAAAATTAGGAACCAAAAGAGTAATTTGACTGCATACAAGGACAAGGTCAGAGAATGAAGAACGCAATGGCAATGGGATTTAAAAGCATAATATTATATCCTCGCAGTAATTTGGCCGTAATTGCCCATAAAATATAATTTCTGGTGGCTCCCCGTAGTTTCTTATGGCGAACCCGTAAAGTTGGCATGTCTGACTGAGATCCTGGCTCACCCAAGGGGTAACAATCAAAAGAGTGACAGTCTACAATCTCATCAGCCAAGCCTTCACAAGGAGCTGTCAGATCTCCATACGATGTCATGTTACAGACACGGCCCCTCTGCCTGGTGCCTCCCCCACAGGTCACAGTACAGCGAGTCCAAGGGCTCCAAGGGTCCCAGTCTCCTGGAACTGAAAAGAAAATAACAAAAAAAAATAAAAATGAAATAATATTGGTACCGCACATTTTATAAAATAATTCCTTTAAGCTTTAAAAGCTTGTTCTTATTGTGATATGATAGCTTCTCTTGACTTTGATGAAATATACCACCCATGCTTGACTTCATTCAAGATTTAAATGAGCGGATTTTGTTTTGTTTTGGATACAACTTATGTGCAGTCAAATTTCTTGAACCGTGTACAAAAATACATTCAAAATGATATATTCTGTCAATGGACCGTTGCAATATCCAAATCTGCAGTTAATGATATTTTTGTCAATCAATGAGGAAAATACCCCTCAGTGCCTTTTGTTTTTCTTTTCATTCTTTTAAGAAAATAGAGCAAGAATTATGCACTCTGAAAGCTCCACTCTATTTTATTCCGTACAATAATGGACACAGGTATTTAGAAACAGAAACCTGTATTTCTATCTCAACAAATTCTATAACGGCCTGGTCTAAATCACATGACACTTTTTTTCTATTTGTTGTGTACCTCACTGAGGATGTGTGTTTACAACAGTGGTGACAGATAACCGTAAATTATATGAGTATATGCATGCAATAAAGAATATACAGGTTAGATCCCACACACATATAACTAGTGGATATGGTCACAAATAATTAGGGTTATAGACAGTTAGTTGTGTATGCAAACTTATAACATAGTTAAAACAAAGGCAAGGGCACAATCTTAACAATCCTAAAAATTTGCATTCAAAGAGAGAAGTTAGCTAATCGATTTCATGTTACAAAAGAATGCAAATGAAATCAAAGAGAGAAAAGAGAAGAAATGCTGAGAATTTTTCACTTTTCTCAGATGCTAAATTATACTCTCCCTCCTCCCCACAATCTTCAAATAGGGATATTTATTTAAAGACACATTTTCCACACACCAATCGAAATGCAAAGATCGGTAACATAGTCCTGGATAAAACCTTCATGTATTATAATAGTATGATAACCATTAAACAGAAGCCTATGCTTGCTTCTCTATTACTCACAACAACATTCATTTTCACATTACAGCGATATAATATGACATTCAGGCTTCATTCACCTTAACAAATGTTTGCAGCCTTTCTGATGATACTTAATTTCCATAAATTAAACCAAAACAATGTAACTAAATAAAACTACAGCGTGGTATGCACACACGTCCTTGCTCATGAAAGATATATAAAAACAAATTATAGATGAGAACACAAAGAAAAACAGAGCCATTAAATAGACCCCAAATTCATTAACTGCAATAGTTACTGCTCTCACACTAGATTAAACAATTTTATCCTAGATCATGAACATCTTTATTTTTTTTATCAAAAAAGTAATTAAATTTGTAAAGTTACTTCAAAGTCTATAGAGCCAGAGCTTATCCAGGTTTCGGTAGCATAAAGTGGGACAAATGATTTTTACATCATCTTCTAGACAGGATGATTATCTGTCATAGGTTTACTTCCCTGGCAGAATATGCCAGTATCCAATTCCTACCTAGTTGTGGAGAGGAAAAATGGTTTAAAATGTGCCTTTAAAAGTAGTAAGTAAAGTTCCTTCAAGGCCTATGAGGCCCATAGAGCTGGACCTTACCCCAATTTCGGTAGCATGAAATATGGTGTAAAGTGTCTTTCCCAAGGGCACAACATGGGTGCCGCTGGATTCGAACCCAGGACCCATGGATTAGGAGTTCTACGCTCTAACCATTCGACCACCGCACCACTGTAAAGTGCCTTTACCAAGGACAAAAACACAGTTCTCTGAAGTCGAACCCTGAAGCCTTGGATTGGGAGTGCAACGCTCTAACCATTCGACCACGGCATCACCAGCATGCTTGTGTGTATCGTAATATTTATCAAAGCCCCAACTGCCATTTGTGAAATGACAGTAGTAATCATTGCAGTTAGTTGTTTTTTTCAGTTAAACGCAGAAACAGGAGAACTGTAAGAGAGCTCAACAGACTGAAATACTGAGACAATGGATGAAAAAACTAGAAGATATAAAAAAAAAACTACCAGTAGTTAGAAATGTTGAAGTAATGTCTTACCATTAAAAACGAGAAAATATCAAACTGTCTGCTTTGGGTATTTTCTAATGATACAAATGATAGCATTATATATATTATGTATATTTACTTTTGAGTGAGTGTGTTTTCTAAACCCAAATAATGCCAGAATGAAGGAAAGGATGTCATAACTTACTTGGACAAGGATTTTCACTACAACTCAAGTACTGTGCGTCTTCTCCCTCACACGCCTTGCCTCCATACTGGGGTTCTTCACACACTCGAGTGCGTTCCTGAAGTCCACCTCCACAGGTCGTGTTGCATGGCGACCATTCTGACCACGTCATCCAGACACCATCAACTGCAAACACAAAGAGTCCATTTTATTTTAAAGCAGAACATAGACAAAGCTACTACCATAGCAATATAAGGCGTGTTGCGTGTAATAAGTTACTAAAGGATTCTTATATTGTTACTTTATGATTCTGGACTTAAGAAATGGCTAAAAAACAAAACAAAACCTTGTCATCCTCTTGCTGTCATTGCTTTTTTTTTCTTAAACTGAAGATGTTAGATTTGTAATTCATTCAGGACTCAGAAGACTCTACACTCCCCTTGACATAAAACAACACAAATAAAAATGGTGTACCCCTATAATAATTTTAACAATAAATTGCCTATGCATCGTCCTAATTACACTTCTCAGAGCCCTCTTTCTTGGAAAAACTAAATGTGCCATAAAAAATAGTTTAACGCTATTCTTGCCTTAAAAGTTTGAACATCTTACTGCAAGCACTGTAAGCAAAATTTTTTTAAAATGTATATGTAGATTCCGGCCTAAACTTACCAAAATTAAAATCCTATCCCTATCATTTTCCTTTAATTTAAGCGAAGGATGTAATTGATGAAAACAAAAGAAGTTTTGAATATACAGGTAGAAAACAGTAGAATCATAACAGACTCACTAGGACAGTTGTGAGTATTACAATCCTGTGTGACATTATCCGGACCCTCACAATCCTTGCCGCCATGTAGAGGCTGTTCACATGTTCGGTTCTTCCACTGAAAGCCTCCTCCACATGTTACTGAACAAACACTCCATTCTGCCCAGTCACCATAGTAACCATCCACTGGAAGACAGGATATAATCAATCTAAATTCTGGGGTGCTTCGCACGACACTGAAAAGAAAGTACTTAGGTCGCAATTTAAACAAAAAGAGAGATATTAAGCTGTTTATTACATTCTTTTGAATATTTTTTTTATTGAGAATGGAAAGTGGTTGTTGGTCATTGAAGGCTAAATTTTTGGTCAATTGAATCCGAAAGTCAACTTAAAAAAAATTTGAATAACATTTTTTTTTTACAATAATTTAGAAAGAATTTACACCTAAAAATGTAATACTAATAATTTTCGAATTTTTCAAGGAAAATGTCTCTGTGGCTTGTCATTCAAAAACTTTCAAGTTTCTGTATGATGCTATAGAAGAATGGGAGTCACTATATTGTTGTGGGTGAGAAGAAAAGATATCAATATTATTCAAGGGCTGTTTCCTTTACTCCTTTCAATCAAACACTTGAGAGTAATTTTAAAAAGGATTATTCCATTCCATTTGCTTCAGCATGAGACTTGAAGTCTTACAGTAATTACCTTTAAACACACATCCCTCCCACCCACACACACATGATGTTGCATACAATATGGAAAGACATTTATATTAGTATGCTACATTTACATATATATAAACACGTATATAAGTAAAAAGATTGAATACTTGTTAGGTGATCAAGAAATTCATAAGAAAACACATCATATATTCAGAGTATGAGTGAACACAGACAGATATACACACAGAATACAGGGATTGTGGAATTGGTGTCCATTTCACACTGTAAAATTACATTGTGAAAAGGGCATAGGTTGTTGAAATAACTGAATTGTCCTCAAAATGAATTATTTGGTAACATTGGACTTGTGTATTATTTAATGTAATCTTCATCTCTGAAATGTCCATGAAATAATTGTTAAAAAAAGGATTTCCCAAATAACAGCAATAGTATGCAAGGTTTGAAGAGCACTTTTATTTCAGACTCTCTAGAATCTTCTCCCTGCGTCCCATCAAGTTCCCCTTCTCTCATGCCCTCTCACACACAAAAACAAAACAAATGAATGACTGAAAAAAAATGTGGTTTAATGACACAAGAAAACGAATAAATGGCAACTTTTTCTTCTTCATTTACTTCTACTCTCTTGAACACAAAAGAAGTCTAGATTATAGGTGTAACAGAGTACTATCTAAGCAGTACATGGCCATTCTCTCAATTATCAGGGCATTCCTTATACTGGTTTGCTCATAACGATGAAGAGTTTTCACTCCCAAAATATAGTCAGAACAGTCAAATAATAAATTTGACGAACATTATCACATAAGCATATATGTAAAGCATTATGATAATATTAGGAAACAACACAAAGAGTAATAAAATGTTAGTAGTTTATCAGCTATAAGAAGAGTATGACCTAAAGTAAGTTATTGTGGTTGAATGATTAGACTGCTCTACTTGAAACTGGGTTATGAATTAGAATCCTAATCTAGTCATCCCTGTATTGACTTCTTAGGAAGGATACTTTACACAATTTTTCTTTCCATGTGCAGGTGTGAACTAGGCACCAGCATAATCTACTCGGAAAATAAATCTAGGACAGAAATTCTGTTCAGGGGACGATCTTGTATCAAGAACTTCATTTCCCGTTACTGAAACTGGGATGAGTATAAGCTGCTTCAGCCATAGAGGATGTGAAGGAACTTTACCTGAAAAATTTATGCTGAGTTATGTTTGTTCAGAATTCATAATGCCCTATTATTTTTTTCAAGACAATAAAATAGTATAATAAATGTGGGGAAAAAGAGTCGTAGAAAGCAACCCAAGAAATTTAAGACTTAATATGCAACCATATCCATCAGGGTATTCACCATCATTACATCTCGCAAACACAGAAAGAAGCAGCAAACCAAATTAATTCCATCAAAGTCTCAAGTGAAAGAACAAATAAAAGTATAAAAAGCAAAGGTTATACCTCAAACATCTTTCTCAGCTTCTGCTGACTGGGTAAAGGAATTATTTCTAAACATTTCAGTAAAATAAACTTTATCCCTATGCTCACACTTACACATCCATGGCCTCTAGTAGTTAAAAAAAAAAACGAAATGATGCAAACTGTCCTTGCACTCAACCTGACTCTACCTGGACAGGGATGTTCATTACAAGCTTGCAGTTCAGAGGGCGGACCAGGACAGGGGGCGCCACCGTGCAGTGGCTCCACACAAACTCGAAAGCGAGTCTGCTCTCCCCCTCCACAAGTCACACTGCATTCCACCCATGCCGACCAGTTCTCATAGTACCCATCGACTATGGAGAGAAAATGAAATGAGATGTTAATGAATACAGTATCAGTGTAATGTTGTTATGATAGATACTAGTATTTTTGGGGAAACCCTGTTTGTGTTAGTTTTGAATGGTTTGTACGGAGAAACTATTTTTAAAAAAGGAAAAGAAAATATGTGATGAAAATATATGATACGACGAAGTAGAATGGACATAAGAGAGAGAGAGAGAGAGAGAGAGAGAGAGAGAGAGAGAGAGAGAGGGGTTGGGAGAGAAAGAGAAAGAGCGGGGCGGAGAGCGCACTGACAAACAAA
>JBDFRD010350274.1:0-10094 GCA_039654405.1 Bullina lineata | reverse complement strand
CAACAACTGGAAACGTCTGGAGGAACAGACCAGGCAGCTGGAGAATCTCTTGACCGGTGAGGACATGAGGGCAGTTTTCTGGTTCTTCTCATGTGCAGTGAAGGGATTTTGTAGTTCTTGCTGTTTAAGTCTAACAACAAGTTCATCCAGCTGACTGATAACAGAGTGAACTGGAAAACCATGACCGCCGATGCCTGCACCAGGCCTGACACTTGAAGAGAGAGAGAGTTATTTAAGTGCTTTCTCTGTTTGATTTTATTTTTGTCTCCTGTTCTTTGTTGGTTTTATCATTTTTCAAAAACCACATGGGATGTGAGGAATCGTTTTTCTTTTTTTTTTTAAACTGGACACTTTGGTAGTTTTAGGAAATTTAATTTGCATAGATTTTTATACATTTATGATAATTTCGAAATAATATCTGATGAAAGGTTGTTTTTTTTTTAACATTTAGCCCTCCTGTTAAAAGTGTTAGAATAATCAGTTTAACTTAATGTATTATAAATTAGTAAGTAATTTTTAATGAACAATTTCTAAAGCTTATTTAACATTCTTGGAAAAAAGTGTGAAAGAAATCAAAAAGTTAACTTAACCTTATAAGCCCCGCTAAGGCCGTGACCTACTTTCCCCTAGCACCCGCGATCGGTAAGCCAGCAGACCCCCGCGTTACCAAAGAAGGCGGTTGATGTGTACTACACGACTACAAACACACGCTAATACTAGTGAAAGCGGGAATTTCCACTAACAAAACACTTTTCTAGGTCAGGACATCTGATTGGACATTGCTAAAGGTCACGATCTAAATTTAGACGGAAAGGATTCCCGATAATTACTATTGAAGCAAAGAGACGTACGCGGTGAAACCAGCAACGCATTTCGACGCGGGGGGAAATGTTCTCGATGCATCGGGGCTCTGGGCGGGTCATGGGAATCGACGCATCGGTAACGAAAGAGTTAATTGATTTGGTTCTCTTGTTTCTCTCCACCAGACATGCTTGGCCAGTGGGCAAGGTACCACACAGACCTGGCCAGCCTAAACCAAGTACTCACTCAGACAGAGTACTGCCTCAACCAGTACTCACTCATTGGTGGAGATATTGCCACGCTCAAAACTCAGGTTGCCAAGTTAAAGGTAAGCGATTGCCGCTGGGAAACTTTTGAATTAAAAAAAACCATCAATGAACCAGTGTGTTCTTTGGGAGTGGTTGAAAATTGTAAAAGGTTTCGAAAGATCAGTAAACTTTTTAGAGATTAATTTGTGCTAAATGTTTTTACAACAATTGTGCTGCCTGTCTGTAATAAAACCATAGATTGTAACTTTTACTTTTTTTATGGCATGTTTTTTCCATGCAAAGTTGTATGTTATTCATATAAAAATTATCATCATCATTAAAGCTTCTGAAAGAGTATAGCTAAAATAAATGACACACAACAAGTGTGACACAGAGTGAGAGAGCTTCACATGAGATGGACGTTAGAAGATTTTTTTTCATGAAACAGTATAGGCCACTGATAAGGAATTTCCACATGTTTCTGTGTATAGATGTGTTTCTCACTTCACCCAAGACATGATTGAATGTCTTATTTCATACTTTCATTTTCCTCTCATTAAACAAATCAACTGCATTAGTTTATGTGAAGTGAGAGATCAACTTTTCTTGTTTAGATAAATATTCAGACATGGGTTTGCCGTAAGAAATTACTGGGAGCCGTCAGAATTTACAGTTTACGGGCAGTTAAGGCCAAATTATGGCGAGAATAATATGCTTTAAAATCTCATTGCCATTGCGTTCTTCGTTCTCTGGCGTTGTCCTTGTACGCAGTAAAATTACTCTTTTGGGTCCTCATTTTACTGAGAGTTCAGCTCGTGATTACTCCAAGCCTCAAATGGAGTTGGCATGTCTGAGTTTATTTCAAATGACAGACCAACTTTTCTTGTTTAAATAAAGATTTCATAGCATGTCCTTTCTCCAACCCACTTCAGAGCGTGCAGTCGGAGCTGGTGAACAACACCAGCCACCTGGAGTCCTTCTCCGCCCTGGCCAATCAGCTGAGGCTCGTGTGTGAACCACCTGTACAGCTGGACATCCAGAAAACTGTCTCCGACATCCAGAGCAAGTGGAGACAACTCTCCGCAGACCTGTCCGGCCGCTGCAGCCAGTTTGAGAGATGCCTGAGCCAGTGGCAGTACTACGAGAACCAGTACAACAAGATCCGCAGCTGGCTGGACAACAGAGAAGCCCTGGCCACGGAGCTCATCAGCATGAGAGATGACCCACTCAGGAGGGCCGAGTCACTGGACAAGAGCAAAGTAAGTGGCCAGGAAAATGGAACACTGTTCGGTTTTGTAAGATTTCATGGAAACTAGTTTCAAGCTTGACTTACTTGACTTATGCCTCTGTATCCCCGGAGGAACATAGGGCCAAAGCAACACTTTTCCATCGGACTCGGTTTTGGGCATCTCTCTTCAGCTTTGTCCACGACATGCCAGCAGTCTTTATTTCTGCCTCAATGCTTCTTCGTCATGTCTGTTTAGGTCGTCCAACTTTCCGTTTTCCCTGTGGATTCCACTCAATGCTTTGTCGGGTGATGTTATTTTGAGGTTTTCTCAGAGTGTGTCCAATCCAACCCCCACTTTCTTCTTTTGATTTGGGTCAATATTTGGGTTTGTTTTGTGCGTCAGTTTCAAGCTTAGTTCATAATTTTATTGTTTAGTGGCATTGTGAACAAATTTGTGGATAAAGTATTCTCGGCCGCACTAGTCGGAAAATAAACTGCGAGAAACATGAATTATAAAAAAAAGCTGTCCGAAAAGTTTATCTGTATGATTTTAAACATAATGACCATTAACTTTTTGGACTCATATGATCTTTCCCTCATCCATCAGGATTTCTCTCTCTGAGTGCAATAAAGCATTTAAGATACATCAACGACTTTACAACAATTAAAACCCCACAATCAAATCCTTTCTCTCTACCTTGTCCCCACAATCAAATCCTTTCTCTCTACCTTGTCCCCACAATCAAATCCTTTCTCTCTACCTTGCCCCCACAATCAAATCCTTTCTCTCTACCTTGTCCCCACAATCAAATCCTTTATCTCTACCTTGTCCCCACAGCAACTGCAGCAGGAACTGGACAACATGCAGGCCCAGGTGTCTGACCTGTACCGACTGAGTGACCAACTGACCAAGAACATGAACCCGTCCACCATCACCATCATCACGTCGCGCCAGTCCAACATAGAGCAGAGACTCCTGGCTTTAAGACAGATCCTGTCTCAGCACGTCAGCACTCTCACTGAAGACCTGTCTCAGATGGGCAGGTTCAACGAAGCATTCGAGGTAACGCAGTGTTGGAATTATCCTCTTCATCCTCCTCCTCACCCTCTTCATCCTTCTCTTCCTCTTCACCATCATCATCATCATCTTCCTTCCTCATCTATTTTTTCTTAATTATTGATATTATTTTGTATTTAATAGTAAAGTATACATTCAACCTGTTTAATTGATAAAAGTTTCTTTAATTGTATTTGAAGCAGTGTTGACATGGCTAATGATGTGAATACACAGCCACATGACAAATTACACAAATATTTTTTTACCTGAACTTTGAAAAGGCTGTATTTCATTGAAAGTAAAGAAACATAAACTTACCTCCTCCGCATCATGCTGATTTTGTTATTGGTTGTTGTTGTTGTTGTATTTCCTTTAGCCTCAGCTTTCAGCCTTAAATAGCCCAAAGCTGCTGTTAACCTCTTCAGCTTCAAATATGTCACAAATGACCAGCACGTAAGAGCGGTTTAAGAACCAACCTTTTTTTTCCCATAATTGAACCATCAAACAATCCCACTCTCACTGACTACACAAACCCTTTCTCCATGTCCTCAGGTGGTGAAGAGATTCCTGGAGCATGCGGAGACTGTCCTGGCTCCAGAGGATCCCACCAAGGCAGCGGAGCAGGAGCAGCTTCAGGCCAGGCTGGAACAACTCCAGGAGCTGATGCATCTCTTCTCCTCCAACCTGCCCAAACTGGACGCGGTCAATGACCTGGGGTGAGTGGACACAAGGACAGGACATAGTTGTCCAGAATCAAACCCAAGACTATTGGTTTGGGTGTCCAGTGTTTTGACTATTTGGTCTCTGCTGCTGTTGCTAGATCTTCCTGGACTAGGTCCAAATTATTTCTCCCTCTCCTGTCACCATCAATCCAAGATTGATTCACATGAGCAGGCAATTATCTTATAACTTTGTACTTCACAGATCTGCTGTATATTTCTTCTGTAAAATTTAATCCAAAATTTGCCGATTTCCTGAAACCATTTCTCAACCTCCTTTATTTTCATAATACACATTTTCAAAGACTTTAAAGTGTAGCGACCATTATTACTCTTCCATCATGACTGAGCGATGTTCTCACAACACGTTATTGTTGTTATTCCCCAGCCACCGTGTTGTGAGCGATGTGTGTAGTGTATGCGGGTATGAACGTGTATGAACGAGCAGCCTTGAAGGGGATCGTGTGACGAGTAGCACTTACTTTTATTTTTGCATAAAATAAAATGTATATTTTTTGGCTTAACGAAATGTTTCAACACTTGCTACAAAAGTATGAACCCCTGTGCTGTTCTCCCTCCAGCTACCGGCTTGCTCTGAATGAAGTGGACGCCACCAGGCTGAGGGAGTTGAACCACAAGTGGCAGGCACTGCACGAGGACACCAGTGAGAGGACAAGGACATTACAGGGCAACGTCCTCATCCAGCAGGACTTCACGTCCAAGTGCGAGGCCTGGATGACCTTCCTGGCACAAACAGAGCAGGATCTGGCAATGGAGATCAAGGGCAACCTGGCCGATCTCATTGCACAGCTCAGGAAGTGTGAGGTAGGTCATGCAAGCTATGGGGATGATATTGATAATCCTGTTCTTGGCAAAGTTTCTAAATTTAAAAAATTATAGCCTTGAACGTCTCACTCTCTATCGGACTGCAGGTCAGACTAGTTCCAAACGTATTGACTTTATCTTTCCTTTGGAATAAAACTAGAATGACCAAGTTTCTAAGTAAGAGGCTGCCCAGGCAAAGCAGCACTGTAGCTGCTTCGATCGTCTGTGAAAGATGAAAAGAGCCATACATTCTTGGTATAGATGGTCAATACCTAAGTAAAATATATGACACTGATATAAGGATCCGTTGCCAGATAATGATCTCAGAGGTACAGGTTAATTACGTACTTTTTTTTTTGTACATGTTTAGTGATATTCCTTCAGGTGTAAGGACAATTAGAATCTTGGCCTCAACCAAGATTGATGCAAACATAGATTTGAAACAGTGAAATGTTTTTAAATTTGTGAATGTGTTTTCCTTGTGAGTTATCATCTTCTTCTTGCACTTGAGCATTTACTTTATTGGTACAATTTTTTTTAATGTATTTTTAATAACTTTTTATTATCATGTTCTATTCGGTCCAAACTTTCTCATACTGAGCCCAAAGTTAAGTAACTTATTCATCATCATGAACCTGTTACACCAATGTTGGTGTGCAAGGCAGCAAGTAACTTATAATATTGTTTTTTCCTTCCCACATTTGCAGCAATTTGAAAGTGAGATGTACAGTCGGCAGCAGATCCTTCACGCCATCATCA
This sequence comes from Bullina lineata, assembly GCA_039654405.1. NCBI lineage: Eukaryota > Metazoa > Mollusca > Gastropoda > Bullinidae > Bullina > Bullina lineata. The sequence goes on along the minus strand of JBDFRD010350274.1, from coordinate 4,457 downwards.
GCGACGGCCAGAAGATGATGAAGGCAGGGGAAGTCGAAGACAAGGAAGAATTCCAGCAAAAGCTGCATCTATTGGCTGAACAGTGGCAGAGTGTGTTTAGAAGAGCCAATCAGAGACGAGCTATCATTGAGGGGCTCATCAGTCAATGGCAGCAGTTCAACAGACTCAGTGAGCAGCTCCGTGATTGGCTGAAAGAGAAGGAGGAGTCAATGAAAGCTTTTGAATTTGATTCTGCCTCCCTGCAAGTCATCAGGAATTTAGGAGAAAAAGTGAAGGTAAAGTAAAATTCTATCATCTCCCCATCTTTTTTTTTTCACTTTTTATAATTTTTTCAGGATTTCAGCATCCTCATCTGGTACATCTCAATCATATCGCTGCTGTTATTGCATAGTGACAGATCGGCAATATTTTGTACATTTTAGGAAAAATTTTGTGCATGTCTTCGTGTTAATGGTATTGATATACACAATCAGTCAAAAGGGTTTTCAAATATTTGCAATACAAAAATGAGAAAGATGTGTTTATAATGGCGAAATTAGAAGTGTTTGAAACACACCCAACCCTTAAGCAGCTCTAACTCAAAAGTGGGATTTCAGAGAGCCAGGCAGATTATGCCAACTGCAGCAATATTTTGATTTCTGTTAAAACAGAGTACCGTACTAACACACCCTTACGTTATTTTGATTCATCCTCAGACCACACAACGTGAGTTCAAACTGCAGGAAGCCAACTTCAAAAAGTTCCATGACTTGGGCAACAGCCTGTTACCACGGGCTGACTACCTGGCTGGTGAAGAGATCAAGGTAGGATTACTGTTACACATGTGGCACGGTGGCCGAATGCTTAGAGTGTTGAATTCCTAATCCAAGGGTCCAGGGTTTGAATCTGGGAGGTGACCATGTTGTGTCCTTGGGAAAGACACTTTACACCATTTTCCTCTCTCTACCCAGGTGCGAATTGGGTCCCGGCATATTCTGCTGGGGAAGTAAACCTACAACAGACTAGCGTCTTGTCTAGGAGATGATGTAAAAATCATCTGTTCTGCTTCACGCTACAGAAACTGGGATAAGCTCCGGCTCTATGGGCCTCATGGCCTTGAAGGAACTTAACTCATTGATGGATTTTGTCCAGTGACTTCTAAATAGTGCGGAAATGAGGTGGTTGTGTGCATGATTCATGTTTGAAATTCACCAAAGGCAAAATCTTTCTTTAATTGGGATTTCCTAATTTATATTAATGTATCAATTGATGTGCAACTTATACCAGACGATATCTCTCGAATTGGAGTTCAGCAATTCTAGCCTCATACAGTATCATGACTCAACAGTAAGTAACATTTTAACAAGATTAATTCTTTTTATCATATTTGTAAAACACAAAAAGTCGTTTTAAAGAAGACAAAAAGTAACACGCTTAAAACTAAAATTCTTGACTTTACAGAAACACAGCATATTTGATCAAGCACTTCTTCCTATTATTTTCAAAATGAATGAGGGTAAAAATTCTGCCAAAGCGTTTTTTACTCAAGAACACATATGTAATGTGAAATTTAGCATTAATCATTCAACAGTTTACCACTCCCAAAAGTGGTTTCTTTTCACACTCAACATGCATGATATTATTATCCTCTCTTGCCTGAAGCACTGAGCACACAGTCATCAGCAACCTTTCATAATAATATTATCATAGCTTTTAAGGAAAATGTAGGCCATAGAACTTCTTGTGTCTATGTGTTTCTAAGGAATGCTCTGTAAATGCAGTATGATGAGGCATTTTAGACTTCCATGACCATCATGTCTTTTTTCTTTTTTTTTTGTGTGCGTTTCTACAGACTTACCACATCATCATTTGTGGGTCACACATGAGATCCTGTGTGCATGCCGTTGTGTTAGGGCAGAAATGAAGAAAACTTCATACATTCAGCAACCATGGAATCCTTGTGTGCCTCATTTTTAAAGCAGCATATTGTTGCGAAGCATACAGTAGGCATGTTGTCACAGTTTGATAATTTCTTGCTTCTCTCATTTTTCATTGCTCATGTCCTTCACCCACACTGGGGCACAGCCCACCAACAAGTTTCCTCCAGCCATCTCTGTCCTGGGCCAGTCTCTCCGCTGTCCCCATGTGTAGCTCAACTTGGCATCAGCATCCAGGTCACGTTGCCATATAATCTCTGGCTGCCATCTCTTCCTCTTTCCCTGGGAGTTCCACTTGAGGGACTGTCTTGTAATGTTGGTGGCTCATTGTTCATAACAAACCAAAAATGGTCCATGTCAGACACTTAAATAAATTTACTAATTATGGATTGGAAAATTGATAAACTCATGACAACATAAATGCTAACTCCAGTACCACCTACCCTAGTGATGACGAGTGCATAATATGTTGTGTTGTCTTTGTTGCAAGTAACTAAATCCTGCACAGCTTTCATGCTTGTTTTGTGGTATTTTTTTTTTAGCTTTGCTTACACATATATATGGCCACTACGTTAAAAGCCTACCATTTTCAGAAGTAGCCTTTTGTGCGTGAGAGCAATGATGAATGATTTTAAACATCATGTCACCAACTTAAGTGATAAAAATCAGTTATCAAAAGATATGCAGTAAAACGTGATAGATAACACATCATGGAAAATTGTACCTCTGCGCTCCTGAAATACTGAAACTCATACACTTACTTGATATCTGAGTATGCTGCGGTTGACTAGGCGCTGGTAGTAGTCAAGCCTGATGCCCGAATTACTTCTGCTTCTCATGGCTGTGGAATGTTTTCTCCAAGTTCTCTCTGTGTCTTTTCACAGTGACATATTAGCCAGCAAGCTAAAAAGAGAGGATGGACGAGAAATCACTCGAGGTTGTCAAGACAAAAAAATTTTTGTTTTCTAGTTTTCCCTTGTCACATCTGAAGTTGCAAGAATCATTCTCAATAACTCAGTAATAATATGTTTAAACAAAGAGACTTTGGGGGAATGTAGTACACCAGTACAGAACTTTCTCTCTCATAAAAAATCAATTTATTTCAAACTTTTTGGATTTATTTTTAACTTTAAATGTGGGCTAGGTGTAGAATCTATCTTCTAAGTCAAAGTCAATTCAGCCTGGCAACAATCACTTATCATAGATCTAGACTTCTATACCTTGATGGATAAATCAGCAATTTATTCAATGAATTCTACACTCTAGATCTAGATCTATAATTTACACACAAAAATTTTAATGTAGAAGCTGATTCTTATCAATCAATGGAAAAAATGCAGTCCTTTACTAATTTTTAGGCCTACTTTTACTTTCTATTTTTTATTACTGCAATGATTATGAATACAGTAGATATCTAATCCTTCCCAAAATAATCCAGATGTGGTCTAGGATTTGTCGACCTAAGTACAGATCAAATCCATGCTACGATTTGTGGTTTTACACACGTTTGTCATCTGAAACGTAGAATGATGAGAACCAGAGAGTGAGTTGTGTTGGTGGGGGGAGAAGCCAAGTTCAGGGACACTGCACTGATCTGAAAGTGGGTCAACAAATGACATTACATTCATTTCATACTTTTATAGATTGTATTGCTCACTTGTTTGGATTTATGTGCCTACTGTACATACGTACCTCCTCCTTATAAACGTTTAAGCTTCATCCAAGAGAAGAGTGCAGAATAAACATCCATTTAGTCATTCAGCCGTTTCCTACTTTCAAGTTCATCCTTACAACAACTTTGTAGGCTAGGTCTTGACCAAGTTTCTGTGTAAATAAAGTACTTGTTATTGACGTTTAAAAGTACTTGAGTTTAGCAAAGCCCTTTTTCTTTTAAGGACAGGATTTCAATATAAGAATAACATCGACCCATATTTCTATTAATCTTGTACTTTTCAGGTCCAAACTACTTACATACTTAATGAACTAGAAATACAATGAAAAAAATAATTCGCAATGGAAAATATTATTACTCGCTCAAGACCATCCGTACTCAAAACTGGATGATGGAGTTTGTTTGATCGTCCTTTATTTCTCCTTGAAAGCAAAAGAGTAGCAAAATAACGGATGATGACGTTACAATAATAATTCGAAGATTTTCGCAAGACACTACACATCAAAACGATCATAATTTTAGTCCTCATGCTTGTTTTTCCTTTGTCCCGACATTACGAATTGTATTATTTACGTTGTGAATTTTAGAAATCAATAAGAGCAACAAACAATTGAAATGGAGAGCGAATGATACACCAATCACAAGATCTCGGAAATATGCCATTTGTGTATCATGATAACAAATACTTTCTTTCCACGTATCTAATCGTCCTCTGTGATCACTTACTGATGCCCAGTTCTATTACTCGGTCTTGTTCTCCGCATTTTGCATTTGAAAAAGAGAAAGACGGGGGAAGAGAGAAAGAGAGAGAGAGAGAGAGAGAGAGAGAGAGAGAGAGAGAGAGAGAGAGAGAGAGAGAGAGAGAGAGA
>JBDFRD010350164.1:0-10095 GCA_039654405.1 Bullina lineata | reverse complement strand
CTTCTTCTTCTTCTTCTTCTTCTTCTTCTTCTTCTTCTTCTTCTTCTTCTTCTTCTTCTTCTTCTTCTTCTTGATCCACTGGGTTTTCATTTTAAAAATACTTAAATAATGGATGCTGGTAGCTTGCAGGTACTCTAAGACATTATATAAAGTTGCTTTCATTTATCGAAAGCAATAACAGTGATGGTCGTTGCTTTCCTCCTAAATTGATGCAAGTGTTCAACACTCTATTAAGCACTGCGATGGAACCCAATGAAAACGGAGAAGGGGCAGACCACAGTGCTTGGAGAGATGAAGGATACCAAGATAAACAGAACTAAAAACTTCCCAGAGTGTTCATCTAATTCCGCTCTGGTTTTTATTTTCTTAATTTTCCTTTTCTTTCTTTTTGGATAATTTTTTTTGGGGGGGGGGGGAGGGGGTTGGGATTGAATTGAACTGGGCCTGATATTGAAGTTTATTTATTCAAAACGGCTGTAGATCTATATTCTTTCGATTAAAAGTTTTCAAATAGCTGACGTTCAAACACTTAACGAGAAGAAACACATGTTTTTTTTTTGTTGTTTTTTTGTTGTTGTTGCAAATCATAGAATTTGAGTCAAAGACAGCCTCTTGCATAAACTTATATAATCGTAATCACTCCGGAAACAGGAAGCCTTTGCTGTTTTCGCGCATGCTAAACTAGCTTCTAGTCAAGAAGGAAACATTATTGTGTTGATCGGAAGGTTCGAGTTTGCTGAAGATCCTATAACAGTTTATTTACAAATATTCCAAGGGGTACGTTTTTATATAGATCTATCAAATCACAGTTTGTTACAGATACGGTTCCTGTTGTTTTTTCATTAGATCATCTGTCTTTTAATTCTAACCAGTCGCCTTTTCCCATTTTCTTCTTTAGACCCCCTGCCCCCTCCCATCCGCATCCCGACACTTGAGTAGCAAGTTGATTTGATCATCATCAATAATGCTCCACATTTTCGCTCTCTAAATGGACTAGATCATCTAGATCTAGATCTAGGGTCTAGTTTCTGCCAGCACTCACTCTGATTTATATTCCAACATTCACACTCGGTGGGCATGAGTCTCACTGATACACACGAATTAAATTTGTGTAGATCTAAGATCTAGGCCACTGAAATTCATAGTCATAGACAGAATCTAGAATAGATTGAGACTCTTCTCTACAGTCTGTGACACTTCCTTTTGTCTTTTAGACCCAGAAAAAGAATAAAATAATCATGTTTGAGTTTAGCAGCAGTTCTCATGGAATGACAATGAAAAATGTTTTTTCAGAATGGTATAATTTGCCAGTTAGCAGATCTCTTTTATAATCGCCTTGGCTTGGCTGTTGGCCTTGTCAATGGTGAAAAAATGTCTGCAGTGCAAATTAACCTGGATGATAGATCTAGATGTGCCACTATTAATACCATCATGGCTTCCGGTCAATGAAAACTATGGTACAACAGGATCTGTGTCAGTCACTATGTCGGCCCGCACCTCCAATCGGGAAGTGAGGTGGGCCTAAGAATAGGCTACCTTGTCATTGGAAACTACTGGCTCCAAATGTCAAATAGAGACTAGAACATTAGATATCTAAAAGATAAATACATGATTATTAGCCAGTGAAATTTCAGTATTTTGTTTCCCAGGGAAAATGTTTTCTAGTATAGTATCGATCGATAAAGACGCTCAAGAAGCACTTCGATTGCAGTGAAACAAAGGGGCTCATTTTAATATTAAGCTCACAACTTCCGTTTCACCGCTCACGCAGGACCAAGGTTAAACATGTTTTAAAACTATAGTCGAGTGTAGTCATGGGAATACCTCGATGTAAAATTAACCTTTGGTACTACTGCCGCACTGCGTGAACGCTGAAACTGAAGTTGTGAGTTTAACGAGGCCTTTTGTTTCACTGCATGGTTGAGCCCTGCCACTAGCATTGATTAATACTGAGCTAAACATGATTTACTTGGGGAAACTAAATATTGAAATTTCATTGGCTAATATTCATAGTTATATTTTGAAACTTGATCGAAGGTTGCGGCCTCTTTTGAAACCTCATTTTTCCATGTCGTAGGAGCCTATATTTAGGCTCTCTGCGCTTCCCGATTGTGGTGCAGGCTGACCCCCACCCCCCTGCGAGTTCCATACTCTTCATTATCTGAAGCCGACATTGTGTCCCAGCGGGCTTCCACGTAATGCTTTTTCAACTAATTTCACGATCATTTTTTAAAATCAAATATTTTTGGGTTCAATAGAAGTGACATCAAGACAATATAAAAAAAGATCCATCAAAAATTGTCCGAGACTTGAGGCTGAAATTTGTTATGGATTGGGAAAGGAGTCTGCTCACCATCTATTAACGAATGTGTGAGTTGTAATGTAAAGCTCTTGATGTGTATTCAAATATTGAAAAAGGCTAGCGTTGGCATTCTGATACACTGTGTAATCAGTGAGCTTGATAGTTGGGAAGTAAGTTCCTTCAAGGCCAATGAGGCCCATAGATCTTGAGCTTATCCTGGTTTTGGTTGTATGAGGTGGAACAGATGATTTTTAGGACGCAGAATATGCTGGTGTAAAGTGTCTTTCCCATGGGCACACCACGGTCGCCCCTGGATTCGATAGTTTGGAAGGGGCAGTTATGTTCATTTACAACATAAAGTAGGATACTATGATCTACATTCCGTTTTGCTGCTTATTATGATTTTTTTTTCCAATTTTCAACTCATACAATTCAGTTTTCAAGTCTGCATAGGCTTGAACATTTCAGAAAATGCAAATTATCAAAACTGGGATCAATAAAAATAGACACAGAGGAGCACATAAAATTCAATTTATTTTTTTTTATAAATTTGGCTCTAAGGCCTTCTCACTGGCTTAATATACGGATTATCTGTGACGTTGTGAGGCCTGTAGGAAAAAATGTCTTTTTTTTTCAAGTCATTATGGTGGTCACGAAATGGTGCCTGTCCATTGACACTCATTTTTCTTTCCTTAGATATTTTGAATTTTGAGGGTTTACTTTTTTTGTTTTGCTTCTTTTGTCCAGAGGGTCCAAGTCGTGCAGCGGCTGGAACCACTTCCTCTCAACCACCACCATTTGTATCCAGCGGTTTTCGCTTACCATGGAGGTTTCGTCCAGCACTGCTACCTCCTCCTCCCAAGAAGATGGTCCTGATGAAGTTACTCAAACTGCTGACACACTCACAGAGTCCCAGGCCGCTGGACCTCCTGGTAATACAAGAAGATACTATTTGAATACCAAGGGGAAGTTTTAGTAACCTTTCCCACATTTTTCTTGACGTTACTTGATGTACATGATTCATCTAAATTTTGCACACTAGTACAGAATGTAACAGAAGTATAATTTTAATGCTAGGTATGTGCAGATCATGCTGCCCTTAGCGCCAGTGGGCATAATGGGTAGATGATGATGATGTGCAGATCATACCCATATTCAAAAACTTTCTAAAACCATGATTAATTCAAAATGTGTGTGCATTTTATGGTCAGTTTCAGTTGTCTTGTAGTAGAGTAAATAAGAATAATTCTTATTAGTAGGATGTCTGATTATTGTTCTGACTATGAATTAATTAAAGACAAACATTTTATATTTAATTTTGAAATGTTTCGAATCCTGGATGTTCTCCAAATTATTTGATTATTAGTAGTGAAATTCAGTTCTATAATAAGAAATCTGGGAAATCTGGAGGTCAGCGTCTAGTTGATACAAGTGAACCCCTTTACTGCCTTTTTTTTTTTAAACATAATGATTGGTTATCAAAATCCCTTGGAACATTTTTCTTTTCTGAAAGCCTAAGTTTATAAAGCTGAGGAATGCAACTAAATGCTTAAAGATGACCACAGAATATATACTCCGGGGGAGCATACTTTTCAAACTCTGAAATGAGTCAGAGGTTTTCTTTTTCTCTTCACTATATTTTTTTTTTTCAAATCAGTTCCTCTCTGTAATTTTTGAAGAATTTCTACCCAGTTATTTGATGTCCCAGCTGTTAAACTTTTTGCTGTAAGTTTTATATTTGCATGGCAAGCTCACCAAAGTTCCGATATTGATTGCGTTGCTCATACATCTGTCGTGGTATCTGTTTTTTTCACCAGAGGATGGCTTAAACAATACAGTGTCCATCGATTTCTGTGTCGGAAACACTGAAATTGGTGAGTTGCAAGTTTTTAAACGTTTATAGTGTGTTTTTTTTTATTAAATAAAAAAGATGTAAATAGCTAAATTTAATTTTTTAGCATCGGAGGGTCATTTATATCATTTCCCAATCTAGTCATCTTTTATGATTTTTATTGCATTGGCTTTAAATCTTTAAACTTAGAATGTCATTTTTACTAGTGTGATTATGAAGTCGAAAAATATTTTGTTTATTTTCTTTGTTGTAAGAGTACATAAATTTGTGCAAAATTTGATGACTTTTTGTTTATTTTGAATATTCTCATTTATAAGGTGTTGCTTATTATGCTGATTTCAGTGCGCTATGGCCCAAGCATGCCTCCTAATTACTACCAGACTGAGAGTGTCAGTTATTCAAAGGACGTGCGAGGTGAGAATTAGATGTTATCTCACTGTAATGTAGATGGGGTGATGGCTAAATGATTTAAAGAACTTTGAACTCTGTTCAAGGTTTTAATCTGATGGTGACTGTGCTGTGTCGTAGGTAAAAACACCGTTACACCATTTTCCTCTCCCCACTCAAGTGTGAATTGGGTACCAACATGTCATGTTGGAGAAATGATGCTATTCAGTGCAAGTAGAGCAAGTTATACACAATTTATGGGATTTTTTTTTGTTTAAAAAATTATTACATTATTGTATGAAGCAGCTGCCTTGTTTGTTTATATCATGCTTCATATTTTATAATAATATAACGTGATCTTTTTTTCTGGTAGTTGTAACCTCTTGATGCATGATAGAATGGTAGAGAGTGCGTGAGGAATTAGGGCCCCCCCTGCCACCCTAGTTTGTTTCTTTTATATTCTGTATTAGAATTTAATTAATACTTTATCCATTTGTGCATTCTGACAGTACGAAACAAAACAAATGCTTGCCTTCCAGTTATTGCTACAACTTTAGAACAAATAAAATGTTTTAAGTCCTTTTTTATGTACTTTGACAGCATGAAACCAAGACTCATATATATAAGAAATATAAACATTTTTTTTCCCATCGTTCTGTTTCATTCCCCAACCCCTGTGATTTTGCTAACAGACATCAATAGTCTCATCTCTAGTTCATTCCCCAACCCCTGTGATTTTGATTATAGACATCAATAGTTTCATCTCTAGTTCATTCCCCAACCCCTGTGATTTTGCTAACAGACATTGATAGTCTCATCTCTAGTTCATTCCCCAACCCTTGTGATTTTACTTACAGACATTGATACAGTCTCATCTCTAGTTCATTCCCCAACCCTTGTGATTTTACTTACAGACATCGATACAGTCTCATCTCTAGTTCATTCCCCAACCCTTGTGATTTTACTTACAGACATCGATACAGTCTCATCTCCAGTTCATTCCCCAACCCTTGTGATTTTACTTACAGACATCGATACAGTCTCATCTCCAGTTCATTCCCCATCCTCTGTGATTTCTCTTACAGATTCCAAAGCAGTCCACGGGTCTTGTGGCCTCTACAATCTGGGCAACACTTGTTTCATGAACTCTGGCCTCCAGAGCCTCATGGCCTGCGCACCCTTGGTCAAATTCTTCTCAGAGCAGTTCTCGCTCAGCGAAACCAACAGCCACACTCTGGCCGGGAACTTCAACATCCTGCTGTGCAAAATGTGGAGTGGCCAGTTCTCTGTCGTCCACCCCCGCAAGTTCAAGGACTTTCTGGGTTTTTATCATTCTCAGTTTGAGGATTTTCGACAGGTGCGCTCAGTGTATCTAGTGCTTTGGTAGAGAGGAGTCGTGATTATTTCCTTCTATTCCTCTCACCTCTGACCCACCACTTTTTTTTTTCTAATGGGGGGAAAAAGTGGAAAGCTCCGATACATTGTTTTTTCCACATTATTGTATGAGAAATTTTAAGAAAATTGTCACTCCAAAAATAAGTAACTGTTTGCTCCTTTAACGCATTTTCTACATTAGCAGTGCCATCTCTTTCTTATGCTACTGACAAAGAAAATAGTCTGTTAGTCTTTACCTAAAGTACTCACAACATCAAATACTTCTGAATATCTCAAGTATAGACTTGGAACATTTTTGAAAACCGCTCTTCAGTTATGAATAAAGCTTAATTCATCTTGTGTTGTTTTGTTTTATTAATGGAAGTGGAAGGCGCAGGGGCTTACAGTAAAGAACAAGACGTTACATTTCATAGTTAGAAAATATACATGATTGAAAAAACATTAACCTGGTCATATGCTAAACTATATGAGATAGGTAGCACACTATATATTGCAAGGATATTTCCTAGATATATTTCAATATGGCTACAAATTATGTCAGTAACAGCCTTAATTGATGGATTAATTAACTTATTTATTTGTTTTGGAATGCAGCATGATTGTCAAGAGTTCCTTGCTCTCTTGCTGGACACTCTACATGAGCAGCTGAATGAAGCAACAGCTGCCAACAACAACGGATTTACAGCCACCCTGTACCCTTCCCCTAGTCTGAACTGCCCTGCACCTCCTATCAAAGAGGACTCTGCGGCCACTGGTGTAACCGGTTCATCGTCCACCACCTCTTCTAGCCGTTCACAAGCTAAAGGGAACTCCTCTGCACTCTCGGATCTAAATAACAGGGAGTCTGGAGTTTGTGCCACCGTCAGGGCCGATGCAGAAATCGTGAGCGAAGGTTCCGTGGTGGGAACTGGCCAGGAAGGATGCGAAGCATCATCATCGTTGTTGTCGTCGTCATCGTTGAGAGGAGTACCGGCGACGTCATTTACAGGAAGTGAAGCGGAGTCCCATCTGGCGGGTTTCCGGGAGAGTAGCCCTCGCAGTGTGGCAACCAGTGAGGTCTCCATGATGGACTGTGCTGTAGCAAGCCCTGCTAGTCATGGAGACTCTGCTGTAGCCCGGCTAGTAGAGGAGGACGAAGACGGGGATGAGATCACCTCCAGCTCCTTCTCCCCGCTGAAGCGCTACACTAGCCGCTCCAACCTGGACGATGTCAGCTCCTCGGACACTTGTCTTGTGGTGAAACCGTCACTCAAACGCGTGTCCAGCGGTGGCTCTGTTACAGCCTCTGGTCTAGTGTTTGCCTCGGAAGACAGCAATCATTCGTCCGTTTCGGTTCACAGTACGGATTCGGAGCAGAGCAGCGCTTTCAAGAGGCTGAAGATCGACGCTGCTGAGATGAACAAGAATGGCAACAACAACCTGAAAGAATGTGTTACCTCATCCTCGGACTGTCGAAAAGGTGGCCGGGGCAGGAAGAATACGGTGAGCGATGTGGACGTCTCAAAGGGAGCCGAAAGCGTCTTAGCTGGCAGTAGCAGTGAAGCATCGTGCATTCCTCACAAAGATCTCAACATCATCGATAACATTGTCTCCTCTTGTTCCCATCTAGACACCAAAATGGAGAACGCGGTGGACGGGAGCCAGTCGGTGCCAAGTCTGGACGACTTCTACAGCAAGGAGACTAAGACGCTCAACACCAACGTGCTTGTCTCAGAATTCCTTCAGGAGATCACCTCGGATTCCGAAAAGTTTGCCAAGGTAGATAATCGCAGCCGGCCGCCTTCCAAGGAAATCAACATCCTCCAGGAGGCTTTTGAAGAAGAGGACAAGGCAGAGAAGGTCCTGATTGGTCAGCGGCTGGGGTTCAAGGACACCAATCTATTTGCTCAATCACCGTCCCTTGTGAGGAAGCCGGTGAAGAATTCCAATCCTAACGTGCTCAACAACAGCCAGGAGGAGGACCTGCTGTCGCTGGAGGCGGTCTCTAAAGGTGACCTTTTGACCCTCGAGACTGTCTCTAAACTCGATGGGTCCATGGAGAGAGGGATGGAGGAGGCAGCCATGTTGTCGCTGAAGCTGTCGCCGGAGGCGAGTCACGGGAAACTGGAGGAGGAAGAGAAAAATGTCCAAATGCAGGCCTATACCAAGTTCAACACCATTCCTGCCCGAAGCAATATCCGCACTGATCTCACAGATAAAAGTGGTGATGTTGACAGCATGGATGTGGATGAGGTAACTAATGATTTAAGAATATTTAGAGAAAAATATTAATTGTGTAAAAAATTTTCCCCTTATCTTATTTATATGTCAGTAGATTAAAAGCCTGCAGTCAGGGTGACTTGTCAGTGCCAACAATTTGAGCAGAGAAATTATTATCTGGTGGTTATTTGTGGCGTAGAAAAGAATAAAAAGACAGAAAGTAAAAAACTCCAATGCTGAACACTGAACTACCTTTTATTTTGAATACATTATTATTTGAAAATTATTTTATTTTTTAAAAGTTGAAAATGGGAAACTATACTGCAAGCTTTGTAGAAGCTGTATTCGAATTCAATTTCTCTTCACAAACTGTGTGTCCATCCTCTGCAAAGGTTGAAGTTGAGAGTTCAGACGAGGAGGAAGAACTGGATCTGGCAAGTCAAACGAGCACGGTAGAGGAGTGCTCATCGGTGCCCAACTGCCTGCGCCACTGTGAGAGGTCAGAGGTCACCATGGCCAACAGGGCGTGGGAGGATTACAAAAGCCGCAATGACAGCATCATTGTGTCCACGTTCCAGGGACAGTTCCGGAGTACGGTATGTGTCTGTTTGTTTTCAGGGAAAGTGAGGAGACCTGTTGAGAGGACAATATACTCAAGGAATTGTGTGGTTAAAGTGTTTTACTGTTATAGAAGAAGTTTGAAATATCACAGTTTTGTGGGAATTCTTTTTTAGGAAGTTCGGCAAACCACAACGTTGTGGAGTTGGTAGGGCTAAATTTGGAATGATTGGAAATGGCTGCATTTTTTTTCATATTAATTTGTTGTCTATTTTTATTGATGAATAAATTGTCGTTTTCAGAAGTCATGGGGAAAAAATTGTACCATACACAAAGTCCCCCTTTCTCTTTGTGTGTTTGTTGTACCCTTGAAGTCAGGAATGTTGATACATTTGGTCCTGTCTTGTAATGTCCATTTGAAATGAGCTCTTTTTCTTTGTGTCACCCTTTTGAGCATCATTTATTATTACCTTTTCGGCTTCACAGCAGCCCGTCTTCATCAGTTAGTGTTGTCATTGTCAGACGGAAACTTATGTTACTGTTAAGACTTACCACACTCTCTACTTAGTCACAAACTGTCTGTTTTATATTTTAAAATTATTTATTATTCCACACACAAGATCTATTCATACAAGTGTTTGGTTTTTGTTCCAAGAAGTAAGTAAAAAAAGTAAAGTTCCTTCAAGGCCATGAGGCCCATAGAGCCAGAGCTTATCCCGGTTGCGGTAGTTTGAAGCGGAACAGATGAATTAACTTCATCTCCTAGACAGGACGTTAGTCTGTCGTAGATTTACTTCCCGAGCAGAATATGCTGCCAGTACTTAATTCTCACCTGGGTGGGGAGAGAAAAAATGGTTTAAAGTGGCTTTCCCAAGGACACAACATGGTCATCTCTGGGATTCGAACCCTGGACCCTGGATTAGGAGTCCAACTCTGTAAGCGTTCGGCCTCCAAATTTTTACTTTACAAATGCGTATTATAATTTACCTATAAAGGAATTAAAACAACCTCATGTCCAACGCTCTAACTGTTCAGCCTCTGCACCAACTGTCTCAAGAACATTTGCTAGTTATTATAACTGAGAGTGATGCTTTCTCCAACAGGTTGTGTGCTCAGAGTGCAGCCATGTGTCGGTGACGTACGAGCCCTTCATGTACCTTTCTTTACCAATACCCCATGCTATGGACCAGCAGCTGTGTAAGTCATTGTCTCATGGTCGTATTACTGCCTCCTGTTTAGTGGGCGCACGCTCATATTCTCTTCCTTTTCCAAGATAACTTCTTACCACCAAACCATTTTCTCTCTTCCTGCCTGTCTTTCTCTTGTCTTCGCTCTCTCTCTCTCTCTCTCTCTCTCTCTCTCTCTCTCTCTCTCTCTCTCTCTCTCTCTCTCTCTCTCTCTC
>JBDFRD010350054.1:0-10096 GCA_039654405.1 Bullina lineata | reverse complement strand
TTGGAAAACGAAGATGGAGATGGATTGGGCATACTTTACGGAAATCACCACGTAGCATCACCAGACAGGCACTGCAGTGGAACCCCCAAGGAACCCGAAAACAGGGAAGGCCAAGGGAAACATGCAGAAGATGTGTGGAAAGAGACAAGGAAGGAACAGGACAAACATGGTCAGAACTGGCAAACTTATCCCAGGACAGAATAAAGTTGAAATCCCTTGAGTCCGTCCTATACCCTGATAAGGCCATTAAGGGTGAGGGGCAATAATGATGATGATGATGATGATGATGATGATGATGATGATGATGATGAAAGGGTTAAACCTTGATTTCTAGTTTACCATTTTCCCTCAATCTCGTTGACTTGTAGGGTTGGATGAGCAAAGCGCGTCACCCACTCCTCCGCCATTGTGATCAGGTTGGGCTTCAAGTCTTCATATTTCTTGATCTTTGCCTTCAGGTTGTATACCATGAAGTGTTTGAGCAGGCTGTCTGCTGTCTGTATGCCTTCCTGAAGACTAAATAATAATAAAAAGAAAGAAAGAGCTCAATTAAGACACTTGTTTGGAAAGTATTATCTTTATTGTGTTTCATACTTGAAGTGGTATTTATGTATTTATTAGACGCCATTTAAAAACTCCAAGGAAGGAACAGGACAAACATGGTCAGAAATGGCAAAGTTATTCCGGGACAGAAGGAAGTGGGAATCCCTTGTTGTGGCCTATACCCTGATAAGGGAGAGTGATGATGATGATGATGATTTAAAATCTTCAAGGGCTATCTTCGACATTACAGCAAGTGGCAAGTATTGTACAACATCTAAATATTTGGCATCCTTACTAGTTTGGTCAACAGTGAAACAAACTTGCGAGAAGTTCATGGGTAGAATTTTGAAATTTAGAAATTTTGCCCGGACAGCAGCACAGTACCATTTTAGACTGTCAAGGGATCTGTAACGTGCATAACGTACACACATTACATTAAATGCAAAAAGTGAATGAAAGCTGCAGGGAAGCTGAAAAATGCAAAGTAGCAAACACGACCAAATGAAGCTATCCCGTGGAAATACACAACGACAAACCGACGTTTCGACAATTTCTGTCTTCGAAGGGAACAAAAAGGAACAAAAAAACAGTCACATAAATGGAGGAAAAGAAAAAGGAAAAGATTTGTGTATTACATACAAACTCACGTTCTAGTATAACTGTCCACCACTTTACTGGTACTAGTGCCTGTGATGGCATCGTGATGCTGAAGCAAACTCAGAGCATGTCGAGCATGGGCCAGAAACTTGGTTTTCTTGGAATAAAAATCTTGAGCTTCGGCTGATGTGTGCTTCGCTCGGGTAAAAGTGTATAAAATCTCCACTAACCTGTTTAAAAATTTTAAAAAAGCATCGTGTAAAAACTTCAGTCATTAGTTGATTTTAAATTCATTACATGATTAAATTAGTGGACAAATGGTTACAGCGTTTGACTCCTAATCCAAAGTTCTGGGGTTCGAATTCGCGAGTTGACCGTGTTGTGTCCTCGGGAAAGACACTTTACACCATTTTTCTTCTCCCAACCAGGTGCGAATTGGGTACCGGCATATTCAAGGAGATGATTTAAAAATCATCTATTCCCCTTCACGCTAACAAAAATGGGATAAGCTCCAGCTCTATGAGCTTAATTGGCCTTAAGGAACTTACTAACATATTAAAATTTCTTATTTCAAAACTACCGTCATTCCTTAAAATGTGTAAATCATAATATATGTATGCGAACTTTTAAAAAAAAAAGATCACAATGCAACAAATGGAGATAAAAAGACTTGAAGCACCAGTTTTATGATCTCTGTCATAATATAATTAGAACGCAGCTGTTAAATTCTGACTCTACTTTTTCCTTTAAAAGCTTTTTATTTTTGTCATGCAAACACAGGACTAATCGACGTGAAATGTTTTCAGTTCCCCTCAAATTTTTCTCATTTACAATTGAGCTCGCTCTGGCCTCAACATTTATATAAAAAGTTTCCAAATATGGAAAATTTATAAAATGTGGCACGGTGGCCAAATGGTTAGAGTGCTGGACTCCTAATCCAAGGGTCCAGGGTTCAAATGCGGGAAGTGACCGTGTTGTGTCCTTGATAAAGACACTTTACACCATTTTTCCTCTCCCCACCCAGGTGCGAATTGGTACCGCCATATTCTGCTGGGGAAGTAAACCTACAACAGACGAGCATCCTGTCTAAGAGATGAAGTAAAAATCAAGTTCTGCTTCACGCGACCGAAACCAGGATAAGCTCCGGCTCTATGGGCCTCATTAGCCTTGCAGGAACTTTACTTACTTACACACACAAATTGCAATACTAAACCACATAATTTTTCAGTTATACAACCAAAAGAAGTGTTATTCCAAAGTACACTCGCTACAGAACAGACATGCCAATCCCATTTCAGGCTTGGAGTAATCACGAGCTGACCTCACAGTAAAATGAGGACCCAAAAGAGTAATTTTATCACGCACAAAGATAACACCAGAGAACAAAGAAAGCAATGGTGATGAGATTTAAAAGCATATATCCTCGCCGTAAGTTGGTCGTAATTGCCCGTAAACTGTAATTTCTGACAGCTCCCTGTAATTTCGTATGGCAAACCTGTAAAGTTGGTCGTAATTGCCCGTAAACCGTAATATCTCACAGCTCCCCGTAATTTCGTATGGCAAACCCGTAAAGTTGGTCGTAATTGCCCGTAAACCGTAATATCTCACAGCTCCCCGTAATTTCGTACGGCAAACCCGTAAACTTGGCATGTCTGTCAATATACTCACTCCATATTTTAGCACTCAATACTCACCGCAACTTAGCTTGCAAGACCCTAGTCATGTGTTTGAGTAAAGGCCTCACAGAGTAGAAGCCAGTCCAGTACTGGTCATCCCGGTCATTGTACGGAAGGAAGTCTCCACTCAACGTAGGAAAACGTAGCCCAGACGCCTTGCCATTTTCCTCTAAAGCTTTGAAGTAGTCGGACACGGTACCGAATTCCAGCTGAAGTTGAACAAAAATAAAACTGAGTGACAGGTCACTGCTTTTTATTACAAAAGCAAGAACAAATAGTTTCTTGAGAAAGGAATTAAAAGAAAAAAAAAGTAAAGTTCCTTCAAGGCCAATGAAGCCCATAGTTCGAATGCGGGAGATGACCATGTTATGTCCTTGGGAAAGACACTTTACACCATTTTTCTTCTACCCGCCCAGGTGTAAATTGGGTACTGGCAGATTCTGCTGGGGAAGTAAATCTATGACAGACTAGCGTCCTGTCCAGGAGATGAAGTTAATTCATCTGTTCTGCTTCTCGCTACCGAAACCAAGATAAGCTACTGCTAAATGGGCCTCATTGACTTGAAGGAACTTTTTCTTTTTTACTTTACTTACATACTGTTGATGAAGTAAACCTTCGACAGACTGGCATGTTGTCTAGGAGATAATATGAAAATAATATGTTCAACTACACACTAATAAAACCAGGATACGCGTCACTCACTTTACGACAGACATGCAAACCCCATCTGAGGCTTGGAACTGAACTTGCAGTAAAATGAGGAGCCAAAAGAGTAATCTTACCGCATACAAGGATAACACCAGAGAACGAAGAACACAACGGTAATGAGATTTAAAAGCATATTATCCTCACCGTAATTTGGCTGTAACTGCTCATAAACCGTAATTTCTGACGGCTCCCCATAATTTCTTACAGAGAATCCATAAAGTTGGCCTTCCTGCTTCACGCCCACTCCAAGGCAGTTCTTACCTGGATGTCCATCTCCTTGGCTGTAATTGCTCATAAACCATAATTTCTGACGGCTCCCCATAATTCTTACAGAGAATCCATAAAGTTGGCATTCCTGCTTCACGCCCACTCCAAGGAAGTTCTTACCTGGATGTCCATCTCCTTGTTTTTGTTCATGTACTCCATAAGTTTCCCCAGATTCCCAAACTGCTCCATCCACTCCTTGGAGGATTGGTAGCGAAAGTCGTCTCCGTGCGGCACCAAGAGCACATTACTCTTGTACAACTCTGATTTTTTCTGCAGCTGTTCCCACAATGCCCATGCTCTTCACAAAAGGGAAGGGAGGATGATGGGTGGGGAAAAAGATGTAAAACTGAACATCCAAAACTTTGGAATTTCTTTTGTGCGCTCAAATGATTTTTTCCACCTTTTCATTGTCCAAAAAATTTAGACTTTTTAACCCCCCAACAAATGTCTTCTTGAATAACAAGATTATCTTTATGATTATTTTTATTTTTACAATTATTATTATTATTAATATGATTATTAATATTACTATTATCATGAGTTGTAGTAGTAGGAATACTACTACTACTACTACTACTATTATTATTATCATTATTATCTTTATTACCATTATTATCATCATTATAATTATCATTATTATTATTATTATCATTTGCCAAACATGACTCTAAATCCCAACTCTGAGCAGAAAAAAACAACAAACAAACAAGCATATTGAAAAGCTTGTGGGCTCAAAGAATCACAAGGACTAAAGGAGGGACTTCCTCATAATAACTAAACAAACTCAGACATGATCTTAACTCACTCAGGACTGGCCCAGATTTCAAATTTTACACCCCCAGCCATCGATCGATCAAAGAACACAAAGGCAAACCGGATGACCTATATTTAAGAAACAAGGATAATTTGACCACGAAATGTGGTTTAGATGTGCTACAATGTTTCTAAAGTATAAACCGAGATATCCCGGCATACTATATTCGTCCTGAGGACTTGTGGAGCCCAGACCGAGGTATCTCGACATTCGTCCCCAGTGAGTTTAAAGTATATCATCAAAGTAAGTAAGTTCCTTCAAGGCCAATGAGGCCCATAGAGCCGGAGCTTATCCTGGTTTCTGTAGCGTGAAGCGGAACAGATGGTTTTTTATTTCATCTCCTAGACAGGACCCTAGTCTGTCGTAGGTTTACTTCCCCAGCAGAATATGCCGATACCCAATTTGCACCTGGGTGGGGAGAAGAAAAATGGTGTTAAGTATCTTTCCCAAGGACACAACACGGTCATCTCCCGAATTCAAACACTTGATCCTTGGATTAGAAGTCCAACGCTCTAACCATTCGACCATGATGCCACCAGTAAGATTAAAAAAAAACTTGAAAAACTTGCTAATGAAGCTTTATGGAAATAATTATGGTCAAAGAAAAACGGATTACATGGAATACCTGAAAACGATCTTTCTTTTCCCCTTTCACAAAATCATATTGTTTTAGTCATATTTATTGCAAATAACTCTTAGAACAGATAATAAAATTTGATAATAATAAGCAACAATCCAGGCATAGTAAAATAAATGTCAGCACTATTTTTAATAGAAGACAGTGGAGGAGGTAGAGGAGGAAAAGGCAGGAGGGGGAGGAGGAGAAGGATGTGGATGAAGAGTAGAGGGTGCAAGATTAAATTTTCTTAACATGGAAACTCCTTCCCTTGCACTTACACATAACTTACCTACTTTGTCATTTTCCCAGCCTTGCAACTTCTATCAATCAACAAACAAATGAATGAGCCAAAGAGGAAGAAAACACTGAAGCGTATATCTCATGTGTGGGCTAAAAAGTGTGAATGGGCTAAAACTGTGTCCATAAATAAACTGTGAAAAGGTCTGCAGTGGATGAAAACAATAAAGTTACTATGATAAATGGGTCTCCAATCACCGGTAGATAAAACAGAAAACAACTTACTTGAACTCATCCGTCTCTGTGGACAGTTCCTGCTCTACTTGAAGCAGCACTTGGACCTGGTAGGATGGACACAACACAACAGCTATGAGTATAAATAAACATATATTATGATGAAATGAACATGATTCCTTCAAGGCCAATGAAGCCCATAGAGATCTTGTCCCGGTTTCCGTAGCGTGAAGCGGAACATGATTTTTACATCATCTCCTAGACAGGAAGCCAGTCTGTCGTAGGTTTCCTTCCCCAGCAGAATATGTCGGTATTAGCTCCTGGGTGGGGAGGGGAAAATGGTGTAAAGTGTCCTTCCCAAGGACACAACATGGTCACCACCCGATTCGAGCCCTGGACCCTTGGATTAGAAGTCCAACGCTCTAACCATTCAGCCACTGCCCACCTAAATGTAGATGTCATTGTGGCAAAATAGTTTGCAAATTGGTCTCACAATTTGATGGTTTGAATTCTGACAGTGACTACTGTGTCTTGATTAAAGACACTTAACACCTTTTTTTTTACCTATTCTCTGTTCCTATCTTTACCTAATTACTCTGTTGGGGAAGTAAACATAGATGGCACACTGATGTCCTGTCAAGGAGATGATCTAAAATCATCAGTTATGCTTTGCATGAATGAAACTGAGATAAGTTTTGGCTCTTGAGTCTTGAAGGAACTTTGCGATAAAACATAAAACAAGTATTATGCGTAAATATGTATGCTGGATTTAAATTTGGCTTAACACAACCTCAATGACCCACTTACTGTCTTTTCAAAAGATGGCAAGCTACATCCTGCTTCAGGCCTTATACTAATTAAGAATTGCTTTATTCTGGAGTGGAAAAAAAAAATAATTGCACAATAATCATAAACAATAAAAGACTCGCAAGGGACTCTCCCAAATCAAAGATGGCATTAATAGAAAGCAAACTAGATGACATGGATCATCCCAACAAACTTATCCCTGTCCAACTTGCAAGAACAGCACTGGCTGCGCAGCACTCTCCAGCAATTTTCATGCTTCATTCAGAATGCCAACCCCATTTGAGGCTTGGAGTAATCACGAGCTGAACTCGCAGTAAAATGAGGACCCAAAAGAGTTATCTTACCACGTACAAGGATAACACCAGAGAACGAAGAACGCAACGGTAATGAGATTTAAAAGCATAATATATTCTCGCTGTAATTTGGCAGTAACTGCCCGTAAACCGTAATTTCTGCTGCCTCCCCGTAATTTCTTACGGTGAACCCGCAGTGTTGGCATGTCTGTTAATTCCTGCCTGACTGAGGAAACTCACCATTTCTGTGATGATGGTGGGCCACAGTGAAGTGAGGTGCTGAGGTGACATACGCAGAATGAGGACTCGGAAACACAAGAACACCTGTGACATGATGCTGGCAACCTGAGGCAGTCGCAGGCACTCTGCAAGTCTCTCTGAGTAAACCAACAGAGATGTGATCATTAACATTTTAATACAGCATTTTAACAAAACACATGAGAGGCTCACTCATTGATTCAACTGTTGTTGAAAGTTCTAAAGCATGAAGCATAACCTTATCATATTAAAATATTTAAAATTTGCAAATTCCTTTCAAAAAAAAAAAAAGAATCTGAAATCCCATGACATTGGATTAAAAAACACAAAAATTAATTGAATTATATACGATATTTCCCTCAAAAATACACTCACACACACAAAAACATTAAACAATATATTCTCTCTTTGAATACAACAACACCTGTAAACTCACCTTGAATCTCTGGCATTGCACGCTGGTACTGATCCATCTCGCTGCAGAAAACTGTAAAAGCAAGCCTCTTCATCATTGCAGCCCTTTGCTCATACTCTTGTTCCTTGCTGCTAAACAGACTGAGAGAACCAGCTTGCGTGATAGAAACTCGACCTGGGGATCACAGAAAATCAAATTATAAAACATTAATTGATAATATGGCTATGGTATTATTAATTTTATTATGAACACTAAAAAGTTTCATAAACTATACAAAATTAACTTATGAAAATGCTTCATGAGAAAATTTGAGCTTTTCATTACAATTAAGCTTATACAAGACTAAATACATGATGTCTGTCATAAATTAACCCTGTAAAATTTGTGACTTTTTGCAATACTTTAATTGTGAGAACTGAAGAAAATTTGAGATATTTGTTTGTTACATCCCGTGACTTATGTTTCTTACTCAGTGAAGTCTTGTTCCTCCACTACTAACTCAGACAGGAGTCCTCAATGCAAGAGTTTTTCAACTTGCGATGCCAGACTGACCGTTGTGTGGCTCCCCAACTTTTCAGCTCGCAACATCCCATTTTCATGGGTACTCTGTATTATTGCCACTGAAAAGCCTACTTTTGTACGGTTTTAGACTTCAAGGAATCTTCACCATGTATAACACACAGACATACAATGATCTCTGATTTTATAGCTCATCTCCAACAGAGCTTGGCGTTCAGACTCCACAGTACCCAGTTGGAGTCAGGGGTGAATAATTTCACAGAAAAAATCCATCCGCCAATGGGAATCATAATTCAGACTCAGAGCTCTATAAGCAGTTACCCTACAGACTGAGCTATTCTGTCCCCTAAAAGTTAATTGAAACACATTCTCACTCATTAGATCCTTGAAGGTGATCTTGTCGTGGGTCATCAGATTGTCGATGATCAGCTTCCAGCAAGCGATACTTTTAGCGTCCATCTGGAAGAAGGAGGACTCCATCAACAGCTCAAAGGCCTCCTTCCTCCAAGCGCGGCGCGCGTACTGGTACCCAGACAGGCTGGCCAACAGCTGGCTACATGCTCGGTAACTTGGCAGGTTGTGGGAGCTGCAGAGGGATTGGCCATCAAATTAGAAAACAGCGGCCACTAACATGGGCATTGACGTTATTCAGGGGAAGAATTGCAGACATGCCAACCCCATTTGAGGCTTGGAGTAATCACGAGCTGAACTCGCAGTAAAATGGGGACCCAAAAGAGTAATTTTACCGCATACAAGTGAGATTTAAAAGCATATATCCTTGCCGTAATTTGGCCGCAATTGCCCGTAAACTGCAATTTCTGACAGTTCCCCGTAATTTCTTACAGCGAACACATAAAGTTGGCATGTCTGGAATTGGGCTCTTGCCTCATTTATATGGGTCTTGGATTCAAGTTATAAAATAGCTATTCAATTGTTCCACCCTTGTGCATTACCACTGGTGCATTCAGCTTTGCTTAGGTAATGAGCACTATCAATTTTTTTAAAATAGGAATAAAAATCTTGAATTACAATATGCTACAAAATGTTTTTCATAATATATAACGCAAGAATTGTGTTTCTTATTATGTAAGAAGACAAAGCCAAATTTTATTACCTGACACTATGGGGAAAAAAGAAAATGAAATGTTAATAGCCTATATATAAAAAAGATGTTCACCTACCTGTGGTGACGCAAATATGGAAACACATTGTAGAGCAAAGTGACCAGGAAGGGGGCTACCTTGTCTTTCTCTTCACTACTGTAGATCACATCCAGCATAGATGCAGTCAGCTGAAGGAAGAAGAAATGTTTTAGATCCACATCTCTAAAGATGTTTTCAATAAAATTCATGGTGGTAAAATCATTATCAAACATTATATTATAAAACATTGCAAACTACAACAACAAAACAGAAGTACTCTACACAGAGATCTGAGTTAAAAAGCACTAGAAACTAGAGTGAGAAGGAGCAGATAAAACAAAAGGCAGCCCAAGGATTCCTAACAACATTTTTACCACGCCTGAAGAATAGAAATCTACACTACTTCTAGTTGGCATGGTGACTGAATGGTTAGAGTGTTGGACTCTCAATCTAAGGGTCCTTGATTCAAATCCTAATGCTAACCACATTTTGCAAAAGGATAACACACTTTACACCATTGCTCCTCTCCCCACTGGCATACTTATTCTGCTGGGAAAGTAAATCTTAGAAAGAAATTAGGAGATGATTTTTTATATCATTTGTTCCACTTCGACTACCAAACATCGGATAAGCTCTGGCTCTTCGAGCCTAATAGGCCTTGAAGGAACTGTACTCCTTTACTTTTTAAAAATAGTGGTAACACACGTCAATGTTGCTTAAGCATTTCGAAGTTTCCTGTATGAATTGCTTTTTATCTAGATCACAAGCCATGTAGCTGTCCAGGGTATCATCACAACAGCTTGCACACTGCACTCTTACTCACCTCTGCCAACAGGCCAAGAGCTTGCACACTGCACACTTACTCACATCCGCCAACACCTTGCACACTGCACACTTACTCACATCCGCCAACAACTTGCACACTAACTCACGTCGCCAACAACTTGCACACTGCACACTTACTCAC
>JBDFRD010349945.1:0-10096 GCA_039654405.1 Bullina lineata | reverse complement strand
ACTACCAAGCTCAGACGAAATCTGACGCCTTCTTGCAGAATGACCAAGGCGGGCACTTTTCGCAAGAGCCAAATGAATGCATTGGAAACCAAAGCAGTCTCGCTCAGTTTTTCAGCAATTTCAACCCTAATGTTTAAGAAGATTGTGAAAATCGACATTTTTTATGGTGTGCCTTCTGCTTTTGCTGTTTTGCTTAGATTCCCTGATTTCTTTCATTTGTCATATCATACTAATGTCACTTCATTTTGATGTTCGATACTTTGGTTTAATAAAAAACTTTCAAATTTCAAAAACAGTTGTAGTTTTTAAAAACATCATGTTAAATTTGTCATTGTATTTTCATTTTAAAAAGGCATTGATTTATACAATGTACAGGTGTGCCCACCATCTTGATTCCTGAGGCTAGTTAAAGAGTCTTATTTTGAAGCTTCCTAATCTGTTATAGCGTTGTCACACAGTTCTTAAAAGACAAAGACCAACACATTAACATGTAAATTCACCTCACCTTTATAACCTCCTGACGCTTCAGACAAACAATAATGGCCTCGCATGTTTCGATGACCAACTTTCCTATGGCTTGTGGCGATGTTGCTGTCAGGAATTTCAAGTCTTCAAAGGAATTTCCAGACGCCAGGTACCTCAGCGTGATGGACAAGCGCTCACTTGGTGAAATGGATGAACGCATTACTGTGTCTTTTTTCCTTATCAATGGCTCAATAAGGCCGAGTAACTCATCAAACGATTGCGCGTCCATTCGTAGGAAGTTGCGGAAGTCCTCAGGTTCGCTAATACGTAATTCTTTTAGAAGATTAGCATGTCCGTAGGTTTCCCGCTGTAATAACCAGTTCTTGGACCATTTCCGCCGTTTACGAGGTCTTTCATCCGAGTCCAAAGCAATTACAAGTGCTATGGCCACTGATACGTCCATGTCGAAGATTTTGACAAAACTGAATTTTTGTCAAAAAAACGTGGATACGTGTGTGGGAAATTGTGCATCAAAATTTTGAATCAAAATTTCCCATCAAAATTTTGAATCAAAATTTTGACGACTTTTTTGATCGTGTATGGGCCCCTTAAGACTAAGACCACAGATGGGCTCATGGGATTTCATCAGCAGAAGTAGACAGTCTATGTCCATACGCTTTTGATAACGCATTTAGGGCTTCGCTTGAATGAGGCTGCTTTTTTTTTTTTTTTAAGGATTTTTTGTTTGTTTTTTGTTGGGGTTTTGGTGGGGGTTTAAAAAAAAGAGGGGGGGGGGGGGGTGGGGGCTTGAATCGTACTCTGTTTTTTTATTTTAATGTTGAGTTTTGCCCTCCATTGTTTTCTTCTTTTCTTTTCTTTCTTTCTTTGTCAATATCGTTTTCCTACACATGTATTTCGACTCTGTGTGTCTGTGCGTGAGTGTGTGCGTGTGCGTGTGTTGCTGAAGAATGGAACATGAAGGAGAGCCCAATGCACAGGCTGATCTAGAAGCAGTCATATTATGGTCATAACGAAACCCCATCAGTAAATAAACGCATAAATTCCCGCGTTTTCCGTCAGCACTCATGTAGGTTTGAATTACAATTACTACTCACAATGCACATGTACATGCATGGTCATATTGTTTGTGTGTGTGTGTGTGTGTGTGTGTGTGTGAGTGAGAGAGAGAGAGAGAGAGAGAGAGAGAGAGAGAGAGAGAGAGAGAGTAGTGGAATATGGTGGTATCATGTGTAAAACTGTTGTAAATATTAATCGTAGTATCGTGGTGAGAGCTACAAAGAAGCCGACAGAACAGTGAAAAGGTTTATAAAGAAAAGCAACGGCATCAAGAGAACAGAGCAAGATTCACAGGATTACAAAGCTTGTATGTGGAAAATACAGAGGGATGGACCAAGCTGTCCAGTCAAGAAAAACAAGGACTGGAAGTTGCTGACCAAAGAAAAAACGGGAAGAACGCTTGGCAGAGGACGTTCGAAAAGTATTAAACCTACCACCGCCAGAAAATATTACAGACATAATTATTATGAATGACTGCAGAAGATATCAACGTCAACACGGATCCACGAAAGAAAGAAGAAATATTACTAATAAAAGCAGCGGAAAGGAATCTAAAGAGTGTCAAATCTTCAGTGAGTGACAACTGATAAGCAGATTCAGAACTGGCAGCCACTACAACAACTGTTTTCAGCCTTCTGGGAGGGAGGAAGTACCAGAGGACCTAAGGGCCCACGGTGAAGATACATGTACCTAAAAATGGATCCCTGACTGAATGCAACAGTTAGTGTGATATTCCCTCTTGTCTGTCTCCATCAAGATCTTTACCAAGATCCTTCATTGTGAAGCGCATATCATATACCGTGGACAAGTCCCCGGTAAATGCGCAAGCTGAATTCCGCAAGGGAATAACTTTCCTCGACTAGATTTTAGCATTAGAAGAACACCAAATCGAGCGGCGGAGAGAGAGCTCTCTGTGAACTTGGTCGATTTTGAGAAAGCCTTAAACAACATACACAGAGATAGCCGAAATTGAACTCTTTAAAATGTGGGATTACGCACAAAATCGTCAAACTCACCGAGAACTTCTATGAGAACTTCAGATGCACAATTGGAAACAGAGACATCCCCTTTGAAGTGAAAACTAATGTTTGACAAGGATGTGTGACGGCGGCAGTTATGAACATTGCCGCAACGACTGGATTTTGCGGCAAACCACAAAGGACACAACAAGAAGAATCAATGGACCTTCTCCACCAGAAGGCCTTGACATGGTAGATGATCTTGCTCTTCAGCAAATGCAGAAAAAGATGTAAGCAAATGGTATTTTTGGATGTCATGTTGGGCTGACGATAAGTCAGAAGAAAACAGAGATTATGGTTCTCAATGACGAATCTCCATCATCAATCAGAGTGGACTGCCTAATACAGAAAGTTAAGTGTCTAAGCAATACCACCCGATAAGATGGTGGCAAAGGGAAGACATCCACTGTGTCACAGTAGATGGATAAAGTAAGGGCTGTGTTTAGATGCATGAACAACGTACGGAGGTAATCGAAGTACAGCATCAACACAAGCGCAGGCTGTACCACAGCTATACCCTATCTACACTTCTGTATAAATAGGGATGTTGGCGTATTCATACACCCAAACGTTTCGCTAGATTCCCCGCACTTTGATGGCCACAAAATATTTCACACCAAAAACTGTTGCTACAGTGCAAGCGAAAGGATATTAATATTATTACTATGGTCACAGCCATCGGAAATAGAAGATAAAAATGTATATACATGCTACCAAGGAGACTGGTTATATCAGCAAAACAGTCCTCTTCTGAACCAAAGAAGGGAGAACGAAAAGAGAAGTGGCTCAAGACAACATGTAGAAGAACAGTGGAAACAGAGATGAAGGTCATGGACTGCACTTGGGAAAGTCTAACAAACGTGGCCCATGACAAGTATAACTGGAGATGATTTTGTTCTGCCCTAAGTTCCACCGGGCCCAATAGGAGCTGACAAAAAATTCCTTCAAATAAAGTTCAAAGTAGGGCTAATCAAGCCTAACAAAATTTTACAATGATTTGATGTCAACATACAATTGCCACCTTTCGCGATAGAATATCAATTAAATACATAAAAACATAATAATGTGGATTAGTTTTCTAAAACAAAACTTCCTTTCACATCTAAGAATAAAAATAGTCGTTATAATAATAATAATAATAATAATAATAATAATAAATGTAATAATAATAAAAATAACTTTGGCTTAAAATAGTATGTCTTACCTGACAGATAAAGAAGGCAAGCAGGCACTCCATATTAGATCCACTTCCGACTTCCCGTTCAATCGGCTAGTCCTGGATCAAGAATTTAGCTTCTAGTTATAAAAAAACAATGGCGAACGAACCACCGTTGTATACGGCTTTACTTGGATTAGCGGAGCAGTTCAGAACTTCCAACCCACCAAACATAAGATTATGTATTCACTGTCTCCAGTCCATATTCAACTTTAACCCAGCTCCTCACATTGAAGCAAGAACTCACCTCCAGTTGGGGAATATTCTGCTTAGCCATGCAAAGGTCCCAGATCTTGCAAGAAACCACTTAGAGAAGGCGGTGAGTTGATATTATAAGATATCTAGAATCTAGATCTAGGATCTAGTAGAAATGCAGTGGAAATCATTTTCTGACTGGCTATCAAATGTTGCACTTGCAATATTTACAAAGAGGGAAACATTACCTGGGTATTTTTAGATTTTAGAGTATTCAAAGGACCAGTCTTCAACCTGCGCACTAGAGAATCTAAATTAATGATTTTTAGATGTTTTTTTGGGTACATTAAATACAAATATGACATTGAAATCCGTCCCAAATTTATAGTTTATACGCTACAGCTGTTATCAGTAACGGTGTAAATTCACCAGATTTGGCGAACAATGAATGATGCACAGTAGGCTACAACTACAACTCAAAACTGTTGTGTTTGAGTTTGTTTCCTTCCCAAACAACAAAAATATAAATAAAATACTAGGATACATAATATTTTAAAAAATCTAGACTAGATGTAGTAATATAGATAGATCTATATCAAATGTAGCTTACTGTCACTTTTACGCTTTACAATAGACCTAGACTTCTAAATGGTAGTTGGAAATAGCGAATGGAATAATTGCTCAACTGAGGGGAAAAAAGTGCATAGAACTAGTCTTAGCCTTAACACCTGTTCCAAGTCCACCTTGGCTTTGGCAAGACTTGTTGTTTTGATGCTGATTGTAACGCATTGTGTGAGATTATTCAGTAGCAGTGTGATGAATGACTGGCCTCAAGGCATAATTATAAGGGGGTAGGAAAAGCACACAGTATCTGACAGAAAATTGAAAGATGAACAGCAGCACACAATGCTGACACTGCATATAAAGAACTATACAGAACTGTTAGTTCTAGGTTACGACGGTGCTAGTTGCTTTGGGTATTCAGAATTTAATCCAACATTTGAACTGAAGACTGAAAAAAAAAATGCTCTTGTCGCAAACCAGTCCAGTTCAAAACAATTATACTGAAGTGAAAGAAACTGTTGTATCTAGATTTGATTTTAAATAATAAAAAGGAATATGTGTTGATTGGGTCATTCTCCTTGATTTGAACAGCTTTATTTTTGTAACAAAAACTCTGATAATAGTGAAAAATAGTTTTCTTTGGTGGGATATTTTTGTGTATAATTTTGTTATATGTAAAGATTGTAACTTTCATGAAGAGATCACAAGTTGCCTGAATTTATTTGTTATGAATTACTTTTTTGCTGTGATTTAGCAGGAATATTCTGAAGTTGTCAGAGATATGATTTTTGACTGTTGTTGACATGTGAAAGAGCAACAAAATGAAGAATTTATACCATAAGTGGCTATTTCAGCCCTTTAAATTAAAAAGAAATAAATTCAAATGTTGCTATATATATATCTTTGCATATGAGGATGGTGATATAAAGATGAATACCCATCCAAAAAAAACCAAATTTATTGTGCAACATCATCAACATGCGATTCTCCTCGGAGATATCATAAGA
This sequence comes from Bullina lineata, assembly GCA_039654405.1. Lineage (NCBI taxonomy): Eukaryota > Metazoa > Mollusca > Gastropoda > Bullinidae > Bullina > Bullina lineata. The sequence continues at coordinate 4,553 of JBDFRD010349945.1, read as the reverse complement.
AAAGTCTGGTTGTTTACGAACCATTGAAAGCCTTTTATCACAAAAAAAAAAAATAGATATTTTACTTGAACATAAATTGAAACACACGACATCAAACACAACCTACTGCGTCCAGCATGTATGCCAATAATCCAGTCTTTCATTTGAAATCTGCAATTTGTATGCATGTGAAAAATCTGATGCCCATGCAAGTCATCTGTATTTTTCATGAAATCATGATTTCTCTCGGATATATTTGTATAGATATCTATATATTATTGTTTAATGTTTTTTTTTTCTTGTTGTTTTTCAGTGGACGATTGCTTCAGCAGTATCCTTTGCAACATTACATTATATATGTATATAAAGTCTAATTCTTTAGGAAATTAAGTTTTCTTAATTGAATAAATTGTGTACTGTTTTTTTTTATTGCGTAGGGCCAACACAGTATGTGAAAATAAGTTTTGAAAATTTAGGGTAACTTTTTTTAAAGACTTAATTTTACTGGAAAGTGAATTTTCTTACTACTTAGTGCACAATTACTATCATTAAGTTTAATTTTTGTCAAAACTAATTTTAAAATATATATTATTTATGCTATTAACCCTTGTAAGTTAGTATATTTTCTGAAAAGTCATTTACTAAAGGTATGTGCAATAAAGATATTTTGAAAGTGCAATATAAAAATAAAAAAAGTTTTTTCTCTTTTGCTTTAAGCTTCAAAATATTAAGTTGGATAGTGAGCCTTAGGCCCCAGGAAGTAGATCACTCTGGTAACAGCTGGAATGCATCAAGATAACCTTGCACCATTACAAGGAAATGATAACGTTTTTATTGTCTTTTGAGATAAAAATCTTTTCCAAGTTTCTTGATTTATGGAGCTTTCCTATTTTCTAAAACACGTCATTAATTTTTTGTTGTTGCATTACATATGATGCTCTGTTATGTTCATATTTTCTTCAAATCATCTTTTGTGATTGTTTTTTAATTATAAATTAATAGGTTTGTAAAATGCTCTGTCAGTTGCTTAAAGTTTCAAGAAATGTATTGTATTGTCATAAAGATTTTAGTTTGCTTTTCCTTGACTGAGATGTAGATACCTCACATTGATGATGTACGTTTTGAATCTGCTAGTGTTCTGTCTCAGTTGTATGCAGAGAAACAGGTACCTGATTATAACCAATGTAGATTTTTTAATGATTTATTTATAATAATGAGTTTTTATAAAGTTACCCACTCAATAAAAGAATAATGGTATACAATGAGCAATAACTTTTTTATGACAAAGGTAAAAATAAATTCATGCATTATGCCACCATAAAAAGTTTGAATAAATTCTTGAGTTAATGGATGAAAATGGTTTAATTAGGGAGAAACAGGAGTTTCATTCTTTTTTTTTTTTAACAAGCATTATAAAAACATCAGATCAGACATATTAATTATTAAATTATGGAAGCATGAAAAGATCATATTTCACTTCTTATTTCCAAATATGCAAACACATAGAAGTCTAGTGTTTAGAGTTGATTACCCAGGAAAGCTTGAATTAAGACTGATTTACACACATTTCTGTAAAGATGTATGTTCAATCTTGTAATTGCTGTACACATTTCTTATTTAATTTTATTGTGATAGTGAAGGAAATAAAATATAATTATTATTATTATTATTATTATATAATTTTCACCTGTATTAGAATACTCTGACCTTTTTATGCTATTTTAAAATAAAAAAAAAGAATGGAAGTTGTACTTGATAATACAGCCATAACTTCATGTTTACCACGTTCTCTCTTTTCATAATGAAAGAATCAACCACAGCTTGCAAAGCCAATCTTGCTCAAAGCAATTGAACTTTCACAGCAGTCTGCATATTGGCATTGTCGACTCCTTTTTCAGTTAGCAGTAAGTGTTTAACTTTTGAGCTGTCCAAGTTCAATTGTGTTCAGTGTTTCAGTGTATCATAATTTAATAATTTTATCTTTTTTTTCTCCTTCCAATTTTGTAATAATTATTTATAAGATGAAGAAATATCCTGTCCCTACACATTTGCAATACAGTAAATATAATTTTATGACGGTTACATTTCAAAGTGTTATTGATATTAATAACATTGATAAAAACAGAAGCTTAACACACAAAATCTATGATATATTTAGTCCTTTTACTTTATCTCCCTTTAATTATTATTTTAAATTGCAATAGAAGGTGGGATGGTCAAGACTTTCAAATAATGTAGAAAATGATGAATATTTTCTTTTTAAATTATTGCAATTAAAAAGAAATTATGATCACATTTTCCCTATTTGCAATCCAAGTGTCTTACCTGCAAAAAGTGTATAAAGTGAATAAAACGGGCAAAATCAGTGTTGAATTTTACTTACTTCTCACCTATGATACAGATACATAGCTAATTGAAAAAATAAGCATTACATAGATTAGACTCACAAAATTTTATGTGAGCAGTGAGGCAGCACTTTATTTGTTTTCCTCATTTTGCTGTTTTGTGTGTGGCAGCAACTACATATGGCAGAAAAAGACTTACAAGCAGCCATGAATTTGATGGGCATTGGGGCAGAGTACGCAAATTCTGTGCGATCAGAATACACACGACTTCTCTTCATTCTCAGCAAGGGAATGGTATGTTAACTTTTTGAAATTAACCTTTTGTTAACAATCTTCTTGAAATTTCAAAGCAGATATGACTATAAATTCTGTAAAATTTGGTGGAACAAGATTTTAGTATCCGTGTGTGAAGGCTTTCTGAAAAATGTACTTTTACTTTTAAGTACTATAATCTGTTTTAATTAACTATTTATTACCGTAAATTGTTTTAAGGTTTTGAGACTGAAGTTCATTCCTTAAGAAAGTGGTGGATTTTATTTATGTTACCTTGGATAATATTAATTGATTGTTTACCTCATCCTTGTGTTCTCAAACAGACTGGTCTTATAAGTAAAAATACTTCCTGCGTCAATGAAAGTATGACACAAGCGGGCCATTTGATAGACACTTTTTCTGGAAGTCCTCTCCACAAAGAGTACCTCAAAGTCTTTTTCCTGGTTCTACAAGTGTGTCACTATCTGATGGCTGGACAAGTAAGTTTCAGACAGGTCTTCAGAAATATTGAGCATGGAATAGTTGAAATACATCATACTAAAAGCTGAGTTCTATAGAAGTCAGTGCAGACTGAAAACGTGAGGAATGAACTTATATAGTATGCGACCTGATTCCTTTTGTTGGCATGTAAGACACATTGGTCTGTTTTGATATATAAAATCCTTAAAAGTGGAAATGTATCAGTTAATCGATTTTGGGATTCTGATTGATTGTATAAGTTAAACATTGTATCTTTTATGTATTCTTTATTATTAATTCTTATGAATAATTCTGAAGCTGAACATTTGATGTACTCAAGTAATGTGTAATTTCAACAATCATCACGAAATAGAAATTCTAAGACTTCCTTATTCAGATTACAATATCTGTGATAGGTGGAATCCTTTTACATTTGGTATCAGATTTAAGTATTAATTTGGACCTTTGTAGTAGTATGCATAACACTAAACTGTATTTCAATGTAGGTTTAGGAAAACAGGTCACATATGACTTAACAAAGAAGTGTAAAAATTATAAACCTAAGTGGTTACTGCAAACTATTTTACAAGTTACAGGAGCTAATGTTTTTTAAAATACAAGATTCACTTTTTTTAAAAAGAAAATATAACCGCAAAGGTGTTTCTAAACTTAGAAAGGAGCATAGTTTCTTTACAGTAATTTGTGCTTGAAATCAGCAAATATTTACAATGCTTATCTATTTGAGTTATAAAGCTTGCTACCTCATGACAGGTGAAAAGTGTAAAGCCAGTTTTGAAACAGCTACAACAGAGCATCCAAACCATTGCTCACAACCACTCTGATGATGGTAAGTTTCAGGCCAACTTCATGTATGTCTTTCTTTAACAGAATGTCTTATTTGTTTCGTCATATTTAAACTGAATGGCTTTTATTGAAAAATGATTTTTACAAAGAAATAACAAACTATTTTAGCATGATTTTCAACTCGTTTCATCTTCTGTCTGAAATGGTCTAATTATGAATGTGGGAGGTATTTATTGTTTGAAATTGCATTCAAAAGTCTCACTCCTGAACTTGAGTGTAAAGAAGTCTAAAGTGTGTATTGTAGTTTTTTGGCATTGTAGATTCTACCTTGCCTTCTAAAATTGCTGACTACTTACAAGACGTAATGCTTTATATCAAGAGATTGTCTTGCCACAGAGCCTTTGGTAATTTGTGATGTTTACAACATTTCTGTGAAAGAACAAGTTGTGATATCTCAATATTTCCTTTTCAGTTTTAGTTTTTCATTTTTGTTGTTTTCAGAGCCTGTCATAACAAATGGTGCTGAGATGTTCCAGTGGCTTCCTAAGGAGCATATGTGCATTCTTGTTTATTTGGTAAGTAGAGGAGCATCTCTTTTTTGTTTTTAATTATACTCAATCTTACTTACTTACTTTATCTGTCCCCAACTCTACCTTTCGGTGTATGGGTTTGTTTTAATGATCCCTTTCCAGG